>JADAQX010000322.1:0-52795 GCA_015476325.1 Cardiosporidium cionae
GGAAATTTTTGTAAGAGTTACTTCACATCATGTTGCTCTCCTCAATATTTTACGTAAGAAACCATGACTCCCTATTTATTATATAGCAGTGGATAAGTCTCACTCTTGTTGAATTGACTCGTAAATTGTATAATTTTGTATATGCCATATCGTCTTGCCATCTTATGTTTTACCTATTGTGGTATTGGTTACCGCAATAAATTTTTATTTATAAAAAAAATGGGTAGCGAAGGTTACACTGAAAAAGACCTTCAGATTTACGATCTATTCTATTTCGCATTCTAGTTTTGCTTGGAATGTTTTTGTACATGCAACAAACCATACTTTTCCCAAATTAAAAGATGGGGCTCTGTATATACTTGTTATTTCTGTAGTTTCGCAATATAAAAAGATCGTATGGTAGCAGTTGAAAACGGTACAGTGTACATCTCGGCATTTTACATTTTATATAAAGTAGTCACGCTGTTGAAAAATTAACATGTAATGCGGTCGTCTCTTGCACAACCATAGACGATGAAAGATAATAAAAAACTGAACCCGTCACATTGAAACTCTTCCTTCTCAATTTGAGTGACTCAATTGAGTATGCTTCTTTGCAATTACATATAGAGGATATTAATTATTACTTGCCAGTGTCTTCTCTTTTCAATCTTTATCTTGAAAATGTTTAGAAACGATTTGATGAACTTCCTGTGAATGTAAAAAAGTAATTAAAATACACCACACATACAGCAATGGACGTAAGTTAAGTAAAGCTAATTACTAAATTTACATCGAAGCCTAGCTTTAAACTTCGATTTGGAGGGAGTGACGCTAAATATTCACGAAAGCGCTTTTTTCTTCGCCGATGTAATCTATCAAACACATATTCAAATTTTAAACGATCTGTTGATACCAATGAAAGATTGTGTGCACGCAAAGAAAATTGGCAACATTTCTAAATATCTCATTGCAAAAAATGACAATCATATTGAAACGCAATATGTAACCTGATTGTTGACTGCCACGATAAACGACACAAATTTTGCCAGCATGCCGCGGGTCCATTGCAATAAATTCCTTGAAGCTCAAAAAGAGCATTCAGCAACCCCTTACAACAAATAACATTTACAACTTGAAAAACGAATTCAACCATCGTGATGTAATTCGTTCCATGTATCACAACCAACCTCATTTAAATCAACAATAGGAGATTCTAGAGAAGCCTGCTTCATTTCATCAACAACGAGATAAGCCTTTAAACCCAAATAGAATAGTAGTGTAAATATTTTTATTACAATGATTTTAGGATGATTTGTAAAAGTGTAATCGTTTTGCTCTTGATATACGAGCAGGAACAGTACACCGTAGACATATAATACAATTTTATGCTTTACACTCACATTTTCACTGGAGTGTCTATGTGACAACAACAACCCAAATATTTGCAGCGTATAAGAAACTTCATCTCGTGGTAAATTATGCCTCCTAAAAAATGTGCAACATCCATTTTTTGAGGATAAGGTATAGAAGAGGAACATAATGCAATTGTATCTACTCGTGGTATATTTGCAAATGGTCACTTTTACTTGTATTCGTCGAGCAAATTCTCCCAATTATTCCAATCCCTCCTTAAAAGAGCATTCCAAATTTTGTAATTCAGTGACTTTCGGTGAGCTATTATCCTTTCATAATCTTGGGGTAGGGAAGATGAAGAATGTGCAACAGCTGCACCAGGAGAAGCGCTTCTAACTTTATGTATCCTTACATGCTCGCTTCCTGACGATTCGGCTCTATCTTTGCGTACTGAGAGTGACTTGCCTGGGAAATGATGATGAACTGCAGGATAGATACGTACAGTCCGTTTTAGTCCTATAAAAGAAGTTATCGAAGTTAGGCCTTGAATGCTCATGTTTACGAGTCTTTAGGTTATGGTTTTAAGTTTAGTTTAGGTTTAAGTTTAGGAATCCATTGGACAAAATAAAAGTAGGAGCCATCAAATCGCAACATTATGGTAAAATGCTCAAAACTAGAAAGCAGAGCGTATATGACGTAAACAAAAAAAAATGTAGCACGCGATAACATCAGAAAGAATTGACTATAGCCTGCGTCAACCTCCGTGATTCGATTTCTCTTTAATAGCTGTAGTAGCCTCTCTGGAGTTGTTCGAGCATATCGTTTTGACGTAGCGGTAATCTCATGTCAATGTACTGCGAAATGCATTTTTTCGTCACGCTACGCAGCGCTTTCACACAAAACAGTGGGTACAGTGCAGAAAAACACTTGCAATTTAGCCTCTACTTTTAAAACATGCTTTAGAATTTTCCATGACAGCAAAACACCCCATTAATAATAAATAAGTCATCATTCTTAAATTGAATTTGGTATGGCATGATTTGGCTCTATTTTACGATTTGGCTTGTTTGTTGTAGCGTATCCAAAATATTTTGCAATTTCTTCTTTATTTTATACAAAAAGCGAAGCGATGCGCACTATGTTTTTCTCCCTTTTTCTGAAACAAATCGCATGAAGTTAGTTACGTGTTAATTTCAGGTTTTTGCCTCAAGATTCAGTATTTGTGTACTTTTCTGACAAGGTTTTTTAATCGTTTCTCGCTCTCTTGTTCAATCAATTCCGAAATGTAAAATTTTAAAGTCGAGAAACAGGGACTTTAATATGGTCTGTTTCCAACAAATGAGGGCCATACGGAGTCTTTCTTTTCGTACAGCGATTTGCACAACACAAAAATGTTATTAAAACAGAATTCGCATTAATACTTCAATATTTCGACAAAACAAGAAATGATGTGTGCGCGCATTTCACAGCATCTTACGGTGTGTTCCGCACCTCCAAGTACATAATTGCGTGATAAAGTTGCTTTCTATAGAAGTCCCGTACAAATGGAACCTACTTGAGCATGACATATCTACTGATGAGCTGCACTTGTAATATCAGAAATATTCATGACGAAGAAATGGTTTCAAAGGTGAAGGAATGAGTACATACGCATGCGTCAAGTCTTGCAACGTAGTGAGTGCAATAACAATTAAAAAACTGATCGGGGGAGATTTTAAGAGTGAGATAAAGTACGAGCAGCACATACGTTTGAAAATATTCGGTGTAAGTACATCCGAAGATCCTCCGTTTCTTTTTTGTATTTGATGAAAATAACTTTTCATCTTCTTAATACACATTACTGTACAACTTTTTGCTTGATTAGAAGGGAAGTTAAAATAGCATTGCCATGTTTCCCATAAGATAGAAAAGTATGTCAATGAGTTGAGGCGCGGTTAGCAAGTTTTTCATCTTTGTAACATCATTTTAAATTTCGAATCTGTGGTTTCATCTTTATATTAAAACAGGTAATCAATTGTCTCTAGTATACAAAGGCACTCTTCATTCAATCCCTTATTTGATAAATTGGAACGTATCACTCTCTAATATAAATGTTACTCCAAGCATGAGAACACTTTCTCAATTTTTAATTCTTCATTAACTAAAGAAGGTTGTATTGCATTCATTTGTAAATTCTTACTACGGCTGGTTTTTCCCAACAGCCAAACGCGTACCATCGTTATGTTATATCAAATAGGTAACTGGCGTGGTGTTTTGGGGGTAGTAGAAATTTCTTATAACAAACACTTGTGCATAAGAAACTGTCTTTTTGTCTAATACTTTTTTTGGTCAGAAAAGTAGATAAACCTCGCAGGCGTAATTGTGCTACTGCAATTTTCATAACACTACTAAATGCGTACATGCAAACAAAATTTAAAGTAATTTATAAATTGACTAAATGTTAAGAATTTTTTATTTTGGTGCGAACGGTCTGCGTCAAGAGATTGGAATCACATTGACTCCTTGTTTGTCATTTCAACTGATTTTCCAATTACATGACAGTGTGTTACGCCTCGGCTATGCTATAGCGTATATGATCAAAAACCTTTTATTTTTGAAGAGAATATGCTAATAAAGCGCAAGATAGGAATTCATATATTGCTTAAGCATCTCCCCTCTTAGAAATGAATGTAACATCCTTGAGTTTCTAAGTGTAAAATGCGGGAAATCTTATCAAAATCTTCTTCAACGTGGCTCCACTCCAAAAATTAATTTCGGATGATCAATATATATGAATGATTATTACTTAAACAGATTAGAATCTATTAGTTCTATAGAAGCCTAAAAAGGTTAGTGAACAACTAGCGTGTTGACAGCAACAAGTAGCTAAGCAATCAAATTTAACACGAATACAAAGTAAAAATATTTGCAGTTTTTCCTACAAATTTTAATGGTTTTTGATATCTCCGTAAAGAAATTAAAAATCTATTTATTCTACAACTGAATTGAAAATATATACACTACTTCAAAAAAGGACACATTTTCGTAAGCAATTATTCTTTTGCTTAAAAGTTTTGATCTACTATTGTAAGGGACAAAACACATTGAATAAATATACACAAGCAATTTAACAGAAAAATATATAAATCGAATCGTTATGGCAAAAGAGAGCACATAGAAAAGCTATTATTCTAGAGAATGTAAATGTTTAATCATATTACCTGTACCATATACTCGATCAAATATTTTCACCGGAGACGTGAAAAAAAATGTGTGTACAAAGTATTCTCAAAAATGCATCGCCTTTTTCCAAAAGGGCATTGTTTTCGTCACGTAAACAAAAGACCAGTCAGTGCCAATAACAAAGTTAGGATACGAAAGTAGGAGCAAAAATCTCAAATCTTTAAGTTGATTTTTAAACAAAATTTTGACTAAATCACATTTGAGTGATACATGAACTAAAATTTTTGACTACCTTACCTATATCTCAAGGTAATACAACGTCATACCACTTGAATACAACGAAATAAATTACTTATTAAATAAAAAAATTATTTAATCAACCAAAAACTTATTAGATCAATGAACCTCTTCCATTAGATTGAAAAGAAAGTAGTTGACTTAAATGAGATGTTGGGTTAAATTGGCGACCTGATTTAGCTTCGTACAATCTTTCTAACCAAAAAAAGAAAACACCTGTTGTATTTTCATTTAACGGAGGGGGTCCGGTCAATTTTGTTTCCTCTCCGCTATCATTAAAGGAAGCTAATGATATACAGAGTTCAGGTGGAAGAACTTGACAAAGAAAGGGTTTCTCAACAAGTTGTTCCATCTGGAAATTTTCTAACCTATTCACACGAAATACACAGAAACAAGGTTCAATAAAAATCAAAAATTACCGTATTGTCACAATATCATTTTTCTAAGAAAATGCAAACAATTTTTTTGATTCATGTGGCTAACCTGTGTAAAAATTTTACTGCATCCTGAGAATAACCCCACCTTTTCCAAAAGCCATCACCTGTATCATTATTTTGATTTTGATAAACGTGACCCTCCGTGTCATCAGATATCCCATTTGATCCTGTAAAGTGGAAATATAATAAATACTCTATTTCATTAAAATATTCATGACACAGTAAAACCGTACGAAGGAAAACTTAACGACTAACATAAGTAGAAAGAGAGTATGCAGTAGTAAAAACTGTTTAAAGTTTGCAAAATTTTTCTTCTATAACTGACAATGTTTCACGCTTACTGTCAGATTCTGGTGATTCTCCAAATGCACATATCAATTCGTTTATTCCAAATACACTCCACATTGGTGACGAAACATCCATTAGAGGAAGACGGTAGTACAATAAGAAAGACAATAAACTTTTTTCTAATTTCCCATTTGTTGCTTGCAACTTAATACCATGGTTGTCTAAAAATTCAGAGCAATTATCAGCCAGAGAAGCATAAAAACTCGAGCATTGGGGAGCATTATAAAACGGGTTGCCGTTCTGTGAGATATCTAGTTTACCGAAAACGCAAAAATCTCCAGTAGTACCTTCATAAGTACCTCTAGAAATGACATCGCAAATATCATTAGCAACAGAAGGGAGGTAAAATAATAGTACAATCGGAGCAACAAGAACACCTAATAGTTCTTGAAAAAGAGAAACTAAACGGATGGTAAAAAAGTTCCAGCAAATTTCCGATCTTACTACTTCGTGTAAGTAATAAAGATCATGCTGTACGTGAAAGTTATGATTTTTATCAAACGGATGCATTTTTAATTCCAGGCAACTAGCGAAACGTCTCCAGGAAGCAGGAAAATAGTGTGTATGTTGGATAACGTACAGAAAGCGTTCATATAATTTCCGTGAAGAGAAATGATGCATATTCTTCAATTGCCCTACCAAACACAATATAAGCAGTATAATACTTATTGAGAAATGTAGTATTTCTATATTTTATCTTATGAAAAAGCAGCAACTAATGAGGTTAGTAACTACTAAATAATTTTGTAAAGCTTATTTGGAAAGCCGATAACTAACATGCATAAGCTGTTTCTTGAGCAGGAAAATCAGTATGTCTGTTTTTCCTAGATTCATGATAATTCCTTACGAGAGTAAATAATGAGCCTAAAATAACTAGATACCACATTAAATTGCGGTTTCCCAATTTGACATGGAACAATGGCGTTTCATCAAAAAGAAGGAAAGGAAAAGCCACAGCAGCTAACAAAGCCCCCAAAACATATTTTAATGATGTTTCCAAGCGTTGAATCACCGGTGAATACCACAAGGAGTTGATGTAGCTTTCTGCGTATACGGCTGCAATCGAAAGTCTGCCAATATATTCACATAAACCTTTTGAGTGTTATGCCCCTCTTTGAGGCCTCACAACAAATAATAAAAAATAAACTTACGATGCAAACTAGAAAATATATAATGCGTATCTCACTAGCGCATTCCTTTTAAGTAAATTCATTAGGATTGAAGTTATACCTACTATAATTCATTAATAAATGTTGAAGCTTTTGAAGACAAGTTTTCCAGCAAAATTTATGCCTCTTTTTTGAAAAATTTTCTTATTAGTAAAAATAAACATACGCAATTCTTTACCTTCGTTCCAGTTGATGTGGTAGCTCGTTAAATTCTCGAAAACTCCAGTATGCGTAAGTGTTGAATTCCCTGACGAATGGAATACTGGTGTTGCTGCGGAAATCTTGAACGTATTTGAGGATAAAATATACAATTACAAATAAAAGGCTTGGGATCAACATAAAAATATTCAACAGTGCTAAAATTTTAAAATTTGATGATAAGCGCAAAGCTGCAATAGAATTAGCAGATTGGGAATTGTTTGAGTAGCGTCTAGCATTTACATTAGATAACAATCTGAAAACATACAAAAGCAAGCGATCTCAAGCAACTTATTTTTCGAATATGCGTACGTCTTCATACGCTATGGATGTCCATTGAGATTCATAAATTTTACGCATTAAAGCATAAATAAAAATATTATCTGAAAGGAAATAAAACAAAAACATACCTTGTTGAAGCATTTCTAGAAAATGGAATATAATCTCTCAAACTAATTCTATATCGCCTGTCGAACATTTGGGAAAATAATGCCATACGAAAATTCCATAGAATCACCTTTGAGTACATGACACTTTCTGGAAGCCATTTTGGTATGGTTTTTGTCACAATTCCTTTGTTAGTGAGAGCGATTAGATAATTGTCTTGACGCATTATTATTTGAGCAATATCCATCGCTGTCATATTCATATCCACTCGACAAAACGGAAAGGATTCCTGTGGCAAGAAATGATACTTTAAAAATATTTGAACAACTGTCCTAATAGCAGCCACTGCAGCATGATATAACAGATACAACATACTGTAAAAAACAGTCGTCAAGAGTTCTAAGTGTCAAAATGACTGAAAATATCAATGCAGTGCGATAATTACTCGATACACACCAATAACTAAAGAGGGTTTTTGCAAAATATTTGTCAGGCATGGTAATAATTAGGAATGCATTCATAACCTGTGACTTCAGAAGTATTGCAACTATCTCAACCCAATCGAGGAAGCGCAAGGATTTGTCATCCTGGATGTGCAATATTTCTCTAACGAAACGCTGACACGTTTTTGCTTCTATGATATTCCAAAAGCTAACAATCATATGCCAGGTGAGTAAGCCAAACAAAGGAAGTAAAAAGTATGCAGCACATAGCATTGATGACCAGCTCAGCGAGAATAAGTAGTTTTTTCGGAAAAAAGAAGTTGTAGCACAAATTTCTTCTGTTGAACAAAATAAGATTCCTTCCCAGTTGACGTATAACAAAAGAAATGTAGGGAAAAAAATAGTGAAGGTTAACAGGAATATATGAGAAATATGGCTTACTAGAAGAGCTTTGTAGCCTCCTTCATACCAATATTTGTATAGAGAAAAAAAAAAACGGTCTAAATCATTTATAGAAAAATGATGCGACTCAACGGGGTTATCCACAGGGATATTTTTCACGTTTTCTTCGCACGGAGGGTGCTGAAATGTTGGTGCGAAACTCCCATTGAGTGGAGTTTCGTCTATGTAAGAATCTTTTAACTCCATATACATTTTGCTCCTCAACAATGAGACAACCCAGCAATCATCTAAATAAACTTTTTTTTAGAGAAACATTTATGTGCTTCTTTAAGCAATGCTCAGGCAATACTTCATATCGGTCCTATCGCTATCTAGAATGGGAGAAAGAAGTGTAACTCATTTTTGGAAAAGTTTCGAAAAGAACATGAAATGGCCTTATGTCAGCAAATAATTTGTGTTGCTTGTAAGAATGGGCAAGCTTGTTCAAAAAATAATCGAATAGGGTGCAAATAAAAAATAATTACAAGAGCACGTTTACATATTAACAGCAGCCTTCACAGCAAAAGTTCACTCTCCATAATACATCGGTGCAAAAAATTCAGAGAATTGAGACGGAAAAGCAACCTTTATTGTAATTTTGTAAGATCGGAGAATGGCGAAATATGTTATTCAAAAATACTCCAATCGTAGCTACTGCGCTGAAAAGTTTAGCAGTATCATTTTCACGAAATAAAATTAGAGACAGCTTTCAAGAGTTTCTTTCGCTTTATGTTCTATAGTGAGTGCACACATGTGCAGGATGAATGGGGGGGCGTTTCATTCAATTCACCACCAAGTTGGGAATATTTGCATCACCGTATAACCATGCGCTATAACCTGTTCAAGTAGCTAAGCAATCTTTTCCTAGTGAAAGTGATGACAAAATCTCTGATTCTTCTTCAGAAATATGAAAGAAAAATGAACGTCACTTAAACAGGTTATCTAAAGAAATAAAATTCAAAGGAAGCCATGTTGCATCTAAGAGTATGCTATATTTCTCTTTCATTTTACCTTTATTCTAATTTTGTAAAAACTTTGTGTCCGGTTTTGCCTCGTGGCAGTTTAAGCGAGTGTTCTACGAGAGAAAAGATCTACTCTCACTAAAACAACTAAATTTTAAAAGCTTCAACGCCAGCGGTTGCTCCGTCATAATTTTTTGACTCTTCAGCTGTTTCGATTTCGCCTAACTGACACAGACTATCAAAAATCGATGGCATGTTTAAAGCAACTAGAGAGAAACCTTTTGCCATAAATACACAGTAGAATTCATTACAATCTACTGTAGGTTGAGTATTGACGTAGGCGGGTTAAATTTCGTGCCTTTTCTTGGGCTAGTGACAGTTGAATAGAAGACATACACGGATTTAATATGAAGAATACTCGCACTTTACAGAAAGGAAGATATTGCTAAACATTCAATAATAAAAGCATGTAACACGTTTCTTTATTCAACAATGGAATGCAGGAAGTACAGACAAAATAGCTTAATGCGATGTAATCCAATGGTTTTTATATTACTTAAAATGCATCAGTTGTGGTTTTGACTCCGGTTAATTGTCATTTCCTTGACAACCAACTTGAGCAGTATAATGTAATTATGAATGAGGTAGTAACAGTTTAAAACATGGATATATTTATCATTGAAAATATCTTTCATCAGGCGGGTTCTTGTACTTAAACTTTATATTTCAACCAAGAATGTTACGGAAGGAAAAACAACATCGCAAAGGCTCTTTAACCGTTTGAGTGATCTTTCTTACTAAATCTGTGTTATCTAATGCCATCTTGCAGTCCCGATTAGATTCTCTTAAGTACCTCTCGGTTCGCCTTCACTATTTTTGTGCGCTCAACCCATTTATCTGGTGTGCTCTGTATATATTACTCATCTCTTTCCCTAGTTCAATCTTAATGACATAGTAGTAAGGTGTGATCTTGTTTAAAGATCAAACCTTACTACTATGTACACTGTTGTATGTTGGCAATACATATTGTGAAGTGCTCTCATATTCACCTACTTCTGCAGCAAATTTTCACTCGTTCTTATATAAATGTGCAAAAATATTCTATTAAACTACTCTATATCGCTCAGTGAAATAAATCGTAACCCCAAAATGCGCATGTAGAAGCACATCACGTCTGATGTGCCTAGACAATTTTAGGTACAAACAGTGTACCAAAGAAAGCATTGACGGTTATAACAACTACCGATAGCAAATCTCAACGGAAGTCAACAGTAACACACGATTATGAAGATACACAATTTGCCTTGGGTTCTTCATACTGTGTTTATTTATTATAACAATTTTTACGTGAATTATTCTTTTCCTTATGAATAGATATGCTCACATGGCGATTTTCGTTTTTTCCTTTTGATTTCATCGTGTAAAACATTCTATTTTTTTCTGTTGAATGATTTTCGGTCGGCTTTCACAGGGAAAGAGCGTTGGCGATGCTCTTTACGAATTCTAAAACTCTATTAACCTTCTCATCAACTGATTTAACTCTTGGAAATTCTTTTAAATGTATTAACTTAGGTATGCTAGTTTTGAGTTTGCTCTCGGGCAAAAGCGTTTCAGGATCCGCGTTAACTTATGGACATAACCACAACCATTAAAACAATGTTACACATTATGTTACATTTCTACCAAAATTACAATGGAAAACTGAAAATAAGGAACGTAACCATCATAATTACTGTGGGTTCGTTATGACTTCCTTATTAAACTTGAATAGAAAGCTTATAATAAAGTAGTTTAACAATAGAGAATTATTTCGTCTACTTTTAATCTGTTAATCTCCTTTTCCACCATGATGTGCCCGAACACTTTAGGCCCAAATAGCGTATCAGGGAAAGAAATAAGGCAAGTATGAAGCATGCATAGATTGTGATGTCAATAACGGACAGCAAATGTCAACAGGAGTTAACATCAACGGACTATTATGAAGATGCAACTTTGTTACTTACCTGAACGAGATTTTTTAGTATTCTTACAATTAAATTTCTTAAATTTCTATTGCTTCTATCGAATTAGATGTTTTCTACGTTGAATTATTTTTTTTTACTTACGACTAGATATTTTCGGTTACAATTTTTGCGTTTACGTTGTACTTATCGTTTTTGTTGTGTGAAATGTCCAGTTTCTTCTGTTAGTGATTTGTGGTTGGCTTTCACGAGTAAGGAGTATTGGTGGAGCTCATTACAAATTCAATAGCTATCTTATTTCCTCTTAAGCTACTTTGAGCGCTAGTTATTGATAAAGTAACTTATTTGAGGCTTGCTAGTTTTAAGTTTGCTTTCGAGCAATAGAGTTTCTGGCTTTGCATTAATTTCCGGGTATATCATTTTGCGTTAACTTCAGGATATATCACACCAACGCAAAGACACCATCCCAGATTTAATCTAATAGTCACTGCTACATTTAAAGCCTTTCGTTTATACTTAGGCCAGATATAACAGTCCTTGAATATTGGTAAAGTTAAGAAATAGTTGTTGCGGAAAAGTGGATTATACCAAAAAAAATTATACGGATACATTCTACATACAATGCAAATTAATTAGCTTTGAGTAAAATGCATATAGATGTACCACATTTATATTTGTGTAGATTTTCTTTTATCTTAATTTGCCAAGTGTTAATATGGATCATACCGCTATTTACAATGGCATTTTAATTCTAGTGAGTTAATAAAAATAGGGAGAAAGAAAAGAACAACGAATACTTTTATTATTAGTCGAGCTAAGTTAGAAATTTTACATCATAACTGTCAAGTAATTACTCTGTTTCATTTGAACATTAGGAATACTTAACTTGCAAGGAAATTGGTAAATTGATTGTATCATATATGCTTTTTGTCCATTCGAAAATCTACGCGATGGTATCCGGGCCAACGCCATAGTTACCCTTGTACAAACAATTCTTCTTTGACCTATACGAAGACTTTTTAAAAATACTATGATATCAACTAGCCATTGCCATATATGTCTCATTCGTACTCGACATACTTCTATCGAAATGCTGGTTCTACTTCAAATACTAATCATGTCTTTTTGCAACTTGGGTAAACATGTTATTTTATATTCCATATCCATTTCAATATTCACATACTTGTAACAGGGAAACAAAGACAAACTACACATCAATTTAATGGGCAGGTTTGTTCGACAATAATTACAGACCATTTTACTTTTGTCATACACTGTCCGCAGTGATATTATTTGCAAAGCTCAACGCGGGCAAGAAAGCTGTCAATTTGATACTTGTCCTAACTTCATTGGTTACAAACTTCGGCTACGATTACTGTCAATTTTTTGCCTTGTAACCCATTCTTTATGGGGAATGGAAGCAGTCAAGTGATAAAAAGCTTAGGCTCATTCTTATTTTTTGCGTTGCTTTTTAAAGCCTCGATTTATTTTTTCGTGACAACTTTGTAGCCGAGTGTGGCTGTGACCGTAAGATACTACTTCTTTATGTGCCACTCTCAAATGATAAATAATTTGGTCATCGGATTAGAATTCAACGTCTAAGTTATAGGAAAATTTTAAAGTGTTGCACGCTCTTTACGAAAACATAGCCTTCAATTAGAAAAAGAAATCTAGCAAGGAATGGAAATAAGAAAAGGAACTAGGGAGATAATTATTATTATATTTTCTTTATTGTAGATAAGGACTATCATATATTCTAAACTATTTCAACTGAAAGCTTGATTTTTCATTACTTCGATTTTATCAATATTAAGTTACGTTTCCTTGTGTTTATAACGTAATCGTCAATTAAATAATATTGCGGGGTCATCAGTAGTGTATATCGTTATACTCTCATGGCGCTGCCATATCACATGGGCTGTTAGCGTTTGCGTTTATTTTACCTCAATTACAATTAACTACTCAAAGTATTGCATAGAAGTAATAGAAGTTTCTATTCTTGTTACATAATTTGTCAGCCATGTGTTGTAGGTGTAAATGCTGGGATGACCCATGCTTTCTCGTTGAGACCAAGTATAAGTAAAGTGTTGCTGATGTGATCAAGCGCGTTTCATCTTGACCGGAAAAGTGAAACAGAGAATAGAGGGTTGTAGTTTCAAGATTTTGAATACAAAGGGAAAGGCATCTTTTTATTTGTGATTCTAGCCTCTATTTACTTATCGGTAAAGCCTTAGCTCCCGTTACTTAATATGAACGGGATCATAAAATGAAAGCTACTTCAAGTTTTGTGCAACTTTGTTTTAGTCGGTAAATCTATAGGGTTATTTGTTAACAACTACGAAATATGCAATGCACTAACTATAGGGAACACCGTCTCAGGCGTAAGAGCAAAAAAATCTTAACTTTTCTTAAAGAAAAAAACCACTCTTAAAATGTTAATATAAGTCTTAACCCATCCATACCCCAAAATCGAATTCGCTCATTCGTGTTGCTTTTCCCCATATAGAATAAGCAACGCTCCTCCGATTCTTAACAACTTTGTCGAAATATTTAGGAGAAAATGTTTGAAGCGAATCGATAGTCGACTGTATCTGCATTCAAGTACGAATCGACATAAGATCTATTCAATACATTCTCGTTCAACAGCGGACCCACTAATCCCGGGAGCATTAGTTAACTTTCACAATAGATTGCCCCATCAAGTAATAGCAAATCCTGGACTACTAAACAGTTACCAATGTAAAATGATGCAATCAACCTAATTAATAGAAACCTATTTCAACAAAAACATTAATGATTGCAATTAATCTGATTCGAACTCACATCTTTCATAATAAACCAATTGCTTTAATTTTGTATTGCGCAAAATGAACTAAACCATTTGATTTCAGAAAAATTAACGTAAACAATTGTGCTACCTGGCTTTTTAGATATGCATGTGAGAGGATCAGATATATAGTACAATGTAAACATTAAAATGAAGCCCACACAATGCTGGAATTTCTTAATTACATTGCCGGCTTTCCCTGGAGCAACCATTGCTTATTGAAGCAAACACTCATAACTTTGTTAGTAAGGTGCAAGCATGATCCCTCTTTTTGCCTCGTAGAGTTACTAAGCTTTCTATAGGCGACGCCTATTGCCTCACAATTTTCATGAACCTATGTTTCCGACTGCCGTGGCTTATAACCTCGATCGATAACTCAATGCTTAGCATATCCCTTTTTGCTCAAGCTAACCAGGACGATATTCTTGATAGCGTATTCTATCGTATTTTATCGTTTCTCATCGAAAACAATGGGATGGTTGATACTTTAGTGTATTTTTTTTATAAGGAAGAATTGATGAAGATTGAGTTGATGCAACGTTCCTTCTGCCACCGCTGCTCACTTTAAGAAAATTTCTCATGTTTTGATAATCGAGTTGATGTCATAAAAAAAGGGGAAAAAGTTCTATTCTCCGCATTCTGTTTAAGGATCGCTGTTATTTTTACTTTCTGTGCATCTCTTCACAAGGCAGACATCTATCTTCCTTATTCTTCAACGATGGTTAAACGACATTTGTCTATGTGAGAATTCATTGTTTATGTCCTATCACTTGTTCCGAATGTCTGAAAGGAACAGCCGCTACAAACCTTCCAATGCATCGGAGGCGGTACGTTGTCGCCATTTAATATTTTTGCATCGTAGGTTAAATAAACAGTTTATACGAGTTCCAGAAAGTTTATTGGATAACCGAATTGATTTGTGCTACTTAAAAGAATGTGCACCTCCACCTACCTTGTTGGAAAGATTTCCTACCTCGCCGTTGACATCGGATCCCAGAGAATGCGCAAGGAAGGAATTATTACGCAATAACCCTCCGCTTCGTCAATTTATAGCAGCCGGATTCCGTAACCCTATTGATTATCCGATTGGTTTGTTTTTCACAATTACTAAGTTTTTGATAGCATTGAAGAGGTGTGTGCGAGAAGTAAACGCCACTTAAATACTATTGGAGATTGAAAAAATCATTTCTATGCTCTTCTCAAAACGAAATAGCATGTCAATGTTTAATGTGTTTTATGAAAGATTGTAGCAAAAGCTTTTGACGAAAGGATTAGAAGTGCGGAAGATTTGAGTATTTCGTTTATTTCTACTGAAATGTAGTATTCAAACAATAGCTAGGTACTAAATGCTTTACTACTACTTTACTGATCTTTCCATAATATCAATGATCTCTTCAGCAAAATTAGAAGTTTAAGAATATAGGGAAACTTTTTTATTTGGTGTTAGCAAAATTTTTGGGGGGAAGCATAAACATAATCTTTTTCTTTTTCTACGAATGCCTAATATTTTTGTGCGCGATAATACTTTGATAGCGTGCTTTGATTTATTGATCATATTTAAAAAATAATAAACAACTTTCAGGAGATATGAAGCATTAAAAATTTTAGCATGTTTTTACTATTAAGCCGAAAGAGAGGATTTTGCATGATCTAACACAGAAGATTCTGCATCTTCGAAATAAATAGCATCAAAAGAAATTCTTTTTTTTTGATGCCGTTTGATTATTTTTTACCTTTTTCCTTGCTTTGCTTACCTTGTTGTGGAGAAAGTAGTTCTTGTAAACATAAAGTTAGAGTACTTCCCTCGTGAATACTATTGTGGTAACAGAATCCGAAGAATGTCACATGTTTCTTTGCATCAACCCTGTTGCAGAAAAATTCAGCCCGTATGCTTACTTTTCTAGTATAATTTTCTTTTGTGCATCTTGAAATGCCTTCTAGATTAATACGTTTACAAGTTTCTCATATCAGATTTCTCTTGCTTTTAGGAGAATCCAACGAAAAATCTGCTTTGGAGAAGCTTCACACGTGGCATGCAGTCTATTTTCCAATTGACTTCGAATCATTGGGAGGCGATGTAGAAAATGTTGGACTGTTTTTAACACAATGCATATCAAAATCGAGCCTGTTGCTTCCTGGACAAAAATTTTATGAAACTGAAGATGGGTGCGTCAGCATGTCCTCACCTCATCAGGCTACAGCCATTTTGAGGGCATATTGGAAAGACAAAGTTTTTTCCACTCCCTCATGGCAGTATGCAATAATGCCAGAATTGGCACCTTTATTTTCCTTTGAGGTAGGGTATTTGGGATTTATACCGGGATTATGGATGATGGATATCATTGGAGTAAAGTAGGATAATAGTCGTTACAAGGAATTTTTCTGGTTTATTTATTAAAGACATAGTATGCTTCTTGTTCGTACGGGGCATAGAATAAACGGAAAGGTTTTGTGAATCAGAATGTGTATTCTCAATTGATTGGTTGAGTTTGCTTCTATTTTGGAGAATAAGCGGCATGAAACGCTGCTTATTCTCCAAAATAGAAGCAAAGAAAACATTTTTTAAATCAATTTTTTCTAAATTCAAATAGGGTTCAACTACAGTAGAATGCTCTAGCTTTCTCTCTTAAATTTTGGTTTTCTTTTCTTCAAAGAAAACCAAAATGATGCCTGCGCCTATTATAGAGGGCGTAAGGAGAAGATATGGAGAGGTGAAATGCATCGAAAATACGAATAGAAAGTTGGGACGAAAGAGTGAAAACAAGTTTAGCAATTAAAAAAAGAGCTAATGAGAGAGCAATACTACAGAGATTGTATGGCAATATCAGCGAAATATACGAGTATGTTTATGTTGAATAAAGCATTTATCCAAGAATCGAGGTTGGCAACCGTTGATATATGGGAAGAATGTATTAGAAAGCGAGTGTACTTTCTTGGAATCTAGAAGCTAAGACAGAATATAAAAAGAGTGAAACAAAAAAAGACAACAGTGTGATAGAGGTGAAAAGGCTATTTTCCTAAATAGTGTTCTACATGTGCGAAACAATGTGTCGAAATGGCTTTCAAGTCTCTTTTGTTTTCCGTAGAATAACATTTTGAGTGACTATTAATTTTTCTATTATTTTTTTGATTTTCAAAAAAGGGTCTGAATTGCCAAGTGCAGCTTTTACTGGAATGCTTACAAAACCCAGAAACTGTCGAAAGCAATCCTTCATGTTTAGCCAATTTATCGATCAATTCACGCACGTTCTCTGAATCTGCTGGTACTATCACTCGTCTTCTAGTCGAAAGACAAAAATCAACTATTTTGTTAATTTTCTCTCATTTTATTTACATCAATATATGTATTCTTGTAGTATTTTTTTTCTTTTACATTTTGTTCCGTTTTTTGCTTTAAAATAACTAAGAAAGCCCCCTAAGATGGAATTATTCAAATTTGTGTTGCCGCTTTCTGACTAAATCACGTTGCTCTTAGAAATAGCTGTTTTGCTTCACCTTTTAACGGATATTGTTGTATTTATCTCTTAACTGTAGAAACATTGGAATGGAGTACGTCATGTCCCGAGGACATCATTCCTCGTCGACTTTTGATTCGTCTTCATGCTCTAGGCGCTCCAAATGCACCTTTTGCTCCAACTCTTCTCTCTTCTAAAAGTAGTATACCCTTGCAACCTACGAGTGCAACTTTGACAAGTGAGCATTCCTCTTCGCTTTCTGGTGCATCTTCGACTGCTGCGCTTCTCTCTGGGAAAAAAGAAAGGCTGGCTTCTCTTAATGTGACAAAAGTTGAATTTTTTAAAATTATGACAGAATACCCAGTTGATTTAGACCATTTCCAAAACATTCTTGTTTCTCATGAAAACCAGCTTTCTCCCAACCCAAGGGGACATTTGAATTTGGAGGATGCGCTCGCGGACTCCCCAGAGGGTAGAAATGGTATCGAAGAACTGTGAAAATAATTTTTTAACAATAGAAAACGGACAATGTGTACGCGAAGTCGAGATGGGATAAACGTAAAAGATGGGCATGTAATATGAGGGGGGTCACCATGAGAGCACAGAAGAGACCCCACCACGTACAAGAAGAGAATAAAAGTAAAATTCTAGCAAAGAAGACATTATATGACCTGCAAATATGCAAAATAATTATAATTACTGAAAAGAAACTGTAGCACAGAGAGGGTAACTAAATGAACTGCACTTTAGCAAAAATGAAGTTTCAATGAATTAATGTAAATTTGTTTTCTTTATGCCACCTTAAAGCGGTAAGAACGAGCTGTGAACTCTCTATATACGTTGTTGTGTTTAAATTTTTAGAGAGTAGCTACACATATATTTTATTTATTTTTGTATATTATTCCAGGGCATCATGTTAAATATTTTTTATTTTTTAAGGTCCATCCACTTATCTACGATTTAAAATGCTATGGCATGAGGAAACAGAACGAATTAAGCAATTTTTAAAGCAGTGCATCAATTCCCGTGAATTAAAGTGGATTATAGAAGGAAAACATTGGAGAGTTCCCATCGATTTTGCTTTTGAGGCCTCCAAATGTATAATTCATATGGGAGGGAGTGTTGATGATAGTATCCTGCAGATGGTTGTACAGCAAATGGAAAATTTTGGTGTGCTCTCCCCTCGAGTATGTACACATTATGAATGAACTTTACACATGCATTAGATAGAAAGAAATTCACAGTTACAAGGAATTATAACGTGTGCAATTGCATTGGGGTTAAATCAAAACAAATTTCTCATTTACTTATTTGATTTTCTACTCCCGTTTTGTTTGATTGTATGTTATATTTTTGTTGATACAACTACACATTTGCTTTCTTCTTATTACGTTTTTTAATATAGCTTTTCTATTCAATTATCTACATTTTATCTCCGTTTAACTGCCTACTTAATATCACGTTTGTTTGCCCTTTCGCATGCTATCTTTTTATCAGGCAAATCAGGTATCTTTTTCTTTAAAGGAAGCAATCATGACGGTTCCTTTTTGGGGTTATCAGCGACTAAGGTTGACTGTTCCTCCTCTTTCTACATTGGGTACACTTTCTGCCAAGGGAGTACTTTGCTCCGAAAAACTACGAAACGTAAGCAAGGATATGCCTATAATATCTTTAAATGAGGCTGCGGTCCCTTTTGCTTCTTCTATGGATTTACATTTTTCTATGTATTCTTTCTTTGATTGCAGATGGATGAGCAATGTATTGAGGTTCACATAATTCCGTTCAATTTACAAATTCCACACCATTTAAAAACTGAAAAATTATGCTCATGGTCTGCAGAGAGGCAGGTTTGGCTAAGTCCTGTAGCCCTACTAAGCAAATTGGCTATGAAACTGTGTTCGCCTCCTTTAAATTTTTCCATCGCCACAGTAAAGGATCGTGAAAGTTTGAATTTGTTATTGGATGGACTACGTCTTTACATTCCCTCTTTTTCTAATAATTTTTCCTTACCATCTAAACGACCAAAACCTGTAAAAAACAGTGGATCTATGATTTTTGAAAAATCTGAAAAGCAAATCCAAAATCATAGAGTTGTTACGGAAGGAGTGCAAAAATCCAAGTAAGATTATATGAGAAATCAAAGAATGGACTCAGAGGAAGAATATATTGTAGCAAATAAAGACAAAACGAATGAACATTTCAATACTGGGGACAACTAGTGTGCGATTTGCTACCCTCATGCATATAAAGGGAAAACAACTGAAACAACTGAATGTAATCACTATTATTGAAGGATGCAGCTATTCTATAGTGAAGCACATCAGAGTAATAAAAATTTTTGAGACTACGGAATTTTCCAAAGAATTGGCACCCGAGCGATTTTTGTAACTCATTAGAGAAGAAGGAGAAATTGAAAATTTCACGTACTTGCAGTTCTCATTTTCCCCAATTTTCATTTTTACATGACTCCGCGTTAACGGGAAGGATGCAACTAAAAGAATTTACTTGCGTTTTATTTCTTGGTGTACGCGTTACCTGGCATGAGGTTTCTGCTTGCCATTGCCTTGCATTCATGCTTTTCGTGATGAATTTTTGTATTTTTCAGATTGTTGGTAGATTCAAGCTGCAGTGAGGATAACAATGATAATTCCTCGAGCCAGAGTAGCAGTGATTCCGAAACAGAAAACACTTTCTGCTTGTCAGCCCAAAAAAAATTAAAAGCACAGGGGAATTGTAGCACAAAAATGAAATTTATTATAACTGGCGATCCCTCTGCCATCAAGCGCATATCAGAGAAAATTCATTCCGTCATACGGTCGGTATTTCTGTTAGTTGGAGTAACTCGTTTATTCGACAATAGCAAAAGAAGGGATTTTACTTCGTAGGGTGGTATAACATGTATTGTCACATAAATTGCTCTCTGTAGAAGAGTACAAACTTTTTCTTGTATTTACATAGAAACATTACCTCATGTCTGTGCAATGATGCTCAATGCTATTCTATTCCAATAACTTCACATAACATTCCTTCATTTTTTACTTATTTTATGTATCTTTTTTTCACATTTTGTCATTCTCCTGCTCTCTTTACTAAAATTTTGCATCAAGTTATCTCTATGCCTTCGTTGCTTTTCTCTATGCGTGCAGCTGCTCCTTTTTACTCCAAATGTCTGCTTGCGTTATTTCTGTGCTGCTATTCTTTTAACACTGTTCTTGGTATTTGTAGGAATGTAAAGCCTCCTCGAATGGGTTTTACTGCGGATGGAAAACTTTCTACATCCGCTCCTGGTACAGGGGGATTTGAAATAGTCGGCTGGCCTAAGACGTTAGAAATTTGGAATCACATTTCATTTTTAGTAGTTCCATCTGCAGTCAATAAGAAGATTCCTATAGAAACGTACAATCCCAAGGTACAACAGATCAACAGAGTGTATAAAGAAGAATCTATGGCAAAGCATGTGGAAGAATGTGCAAAAAAAATCAAAGTAGAAAAATATTACGGCATCGCGTCATAGAACGTCGTTTTCATTGTAGAAGAGCGAAAGAGATGCATTTTAGTTTCTTCAGGTGTCAATTAAGGCAATACTTTATAATACTACTTTGCATTGTTTATAAATTTTTTATTTTCTACTTAGCTCCTCTGTAGCCTAGTCAGTGAAGTTTTCATCATTCAAGAGGATGCTATTGATTGGCTATTAAAGACATTTGATCGATGGCCAGGGCCCGATGAGCGTAGCCATTTTGAGAAATGGGAATCCATCATAAAACAGTAAGTAATTTAGAATATAGGAGTAATTATTTTAGGTGTACACAAAGCAATATTTTGGAGAATGGTACTCTGATACATCTAATTTTAGGGTTTAGGTATTGTATGTACATCCGTTTAATTATATTTTGTCAAACATTGTTTTAAGACTCTTGTCTCAATTTTTCTTAGATGTATTTAAATGCGATTCAATTAGGAATAGAGAAAGAGAAGTAACTTTACAGGAGGTAGGAGAGACGAGGTAATAAGTAAGTGAGATGAAATTGTTTCAACTGCAGGTGGCTAGCGTACGCTGTCCATAGCAGAAAAATTTGGTATTTTTTGTCATTCTCTGCTCTCATGAATTGTATAGTATGAAAAAGGGTACTGCGGAGGTACTTGGAGAACAATCACATTTTACGACGTAGCACATGAGACTACCCCTGACTAATTCTTAATTGGGATTTGTTTTTTTAGTATTCGCATTCGTTTTTCTTAAAAGGTATGAGCCTCGTCAATGGGGTGGAAATTCTTTTGAAGTGAGACAAGGATTAGCAACTTCTGGCTTATTTGCAGATACAGAATTTTTTGTTTGCGGTCCATTGCAGCATAAAGATGTGACTCTTTGCAGGTCTGTGCTACAAATTGCAGTGGTAAAGAAAGGCTGTAACGTGTTGAGAGATATTCTAGCATGCAAAATTTAGTGTTGAAACAGATTTCTCGAGAGGGACTTTATAGCTTTTGATTGGTTAGTTTAGAGGTTCATGAGAAATGTATATCTATAAAGGAGAAAAAGTCAATTTAGAGGCAGAAGAGTAACATGCATTTCAAATTCTTTGGGTTTCTAAGAAGATAGTGTTCCAGAGGGGACATGATTGGTAAAAGTTGTAGAAATGTTTTAATGTTGCTAATGACCAAAACGTATTAACGGCTGCCGATAAAAACATGGTAGCGTTTCTAGTGTTCTTGCAGGCTATACTTAGGGACTGTAAGATGTTTTCATGTCTGAGAGATGAAGAGCAATGCACTGTTGTTATGCTTCCTATCTACAATGCGAGAAGGATCATAATGCAAAAAGAAAACCAGTTCATAGTAGGTATAAGTGCAAGTAATTATGAAAGGCATATACGATTGATGCCTACGTATCTTTAGAACTATGAGAATAACTGGCATTCATATTTTTAAAAAGAGAGACAAAGATACCGCACAAAAAACTATTTTTGAATATTGTATTCATGCGATGTTTTCTTTAAGAAAGTTGCAGTTCTGATTTATAGAATAAAATAAATAGGTACTATGAAAAAGAAGAATTTTGTAGGATTTTCGACTATCTTAGCTTTTCCTATTGAAAGTTACATTCTTGCTATAGCTTTCTCCTCATGAAAACAGAAGGAAGCTAACTGTAGTATGCTACCTGATACTTTTCGTTTTTGTTTTCCCCTGCCATGATGTTACTCTTTAAACCATATTGGTATTAAAAAATGCGTTTTCTTTGTATAAGAATATAAGATTTATGTCGATTTTATTCATTCTCGCTTGTCAGAACGATCATTGATTTAGGAAATGGTATTCTTGTAGATGATCCTGACAATGCAGAATATGTCATTATTGTGGATGAAAGCTCATCGGAAGCTTTAAAGATTTGCCGGTATAGTTTTCATGCAAAGTTAAAAAGTTTATCAAATGTATTTCTATTTGCAAAGATTTCGTGTGAGTGCTCTTTGATTTATGCCCAGGGAGAGCGATAAAAACGAATGCTCGTGCATAAGATTTGTTTTACGGATAGTTGAGAAAAATGTGGCAGAGAGTACTCAATTCGACAAGAGAGAAGTTAAGAAAGGGAATAAACAAAATACACGTATAGAAGTGTGAAAACTTAACGATTTTGCGTTGATTCTATGTGTTGCATTGAATCATACATTTTATTGCTTGAATTAAATACACACGTTTTCTACACTTTCTTTTTGAGAAGATTATTGGTGCTATGATTCTCGAATTATCGTGCACAGAAAAGTTAGCAGCAAAGTAGAAGAAGAAGTGGCTGCTACTCACGGAGAACGGCACTCAACACTTGTGACTCCTATGTACGGCATGAAAAGACTGTTTTCCGTTTTTTTAGAAGTTTTACTACATTAAGAAAAAGATTTCGATAAGATATGACTGCTTTTTATCAAGTCATTCATTTAGGTTTGATAAGTTTACTACTTAAAATCAAAAGTAGAATAGAACCATTGACTTGATCTGAAAAGGAAAACGATGAGAGGAAGGAAATGTGCCCGAAAGAAAGTGCGCATAGCAAACGATAGTGATTAAAATAAAACTTTTTCAAACGGGAAGAGCAATAAAAAGAATTTTACCTTGGCTAATTCCTGTTTTAATAAATTTAATTTTTTGATTTTTTTTGTGGAAGTCTGTTTATAATTCTTTTGATACCAGAATGTGCTTGTATATAGGATTTTAGATCTTTTACTTCATTTTGATTCGCTGTAGAGGAAACGCAATGAGTTAACGTAGCAAATAAAACGGCGAAATTACTCATCAATTGGTGAACTTTTTTTATTAGTTTGTTTTGATGTGTTTACTTTGTTTTAATCAGAGTAGTCTCTTTGTTCTTTCTCTTGTATTGTCAGTTCACTTGCATTTATATGTATTAAATACGTCCCATTTAGAAACATTTTCTTTTGGTATTTTCCTTGTTAATATTCCAGCAAGTACACTGGAAGCAGTTTAATGCAACGTTCAGTGCGTATGCTTCTCTTAACATTATTACATTGTTCTTTTTTTATTTGGGTTCATTTTTAATTGTTTTTTCTAGATTTCTCTACGATTGCATTCTTGAATGGAAATTGAAACGACCGTCTCGTGAGTGCCAGCATTTTGCTTTCGCATCCAAAGCAAGAGTTTAGGTAAAACAAATGCTTGTTATATCTACTTTGAGATGTCTACTTTTGTATGGACTTCATGCTTATGATCAATTCGCGTAGCAAAAAATTGCTGATTCCCCAAGGATAAGAAATGGAATATGAACCATAGAAAGAATTTATACGCATTCTTTGCAAAACTATTGTGTAATTTATCTTACCCTCGTTCTTCTGATGCGAGAAAATTATTGCTAAACTTTTTAGCATTGGCGGAATATCATGCAAGAAATGTTAAAAGAAGCATTGTAGTACCCTTTCCGATTTTGAGGCTGGTAATACCTCAATGAAGCAAATTCTTTCATTTTCCCAGGAAAAGATGTTTAAAATCATTAACGATGACTCTCAAAAATATTCAACTTTAGGAAAGTATTAATTGGGTTGATGTATGGACATTTCCTTAGTTCTTCTTTTCTGTCTTATTCAGCTTGTTCAGAAAAGAAGCTTTGGCTGTTTGCATAGTATGTGATTGTTTTCCCACGAAGATTTATGTTACATTTTTTAAACCCTCTTTATTTCTGGAGTTGCAAAAATGAATGCATTAGAGCAGATACGTCCTGGCCGATAATCTTTCATGTTTTTGTCGCAATGAAGAGATAGAGAATTTCTATATACTTATTTCTAAATGTAAGGGCAAAAAATGGGAATGGGACATTTCCTGTATTTTTCTACCTTGTATTGATTTGTGCTTTTAAAAATATAATCAATATAAAAAAGGTTTTAAGAACAATTGAGATTTGTGAAACCATTGGGTGGAATATCCGGGAAATATGATCCTCTAATACAGTTTTGGATCTCTGATATACTGTGAACAACAGTTAAATTGGTTTGCATAAAGTAAAACCGCCAACAAAGACTTTTTCTTATAGGAGAACTTATTCGTTGGTATCCTATTTATTCTGGCGCTTTGCTATGAAAGTGTTGTGTGTGCATGTATACTAAAGGAAAAAAACGTAAAATGTTATTTATTGCATTCATTTAAAGAATATTTTGGGATAATTTCTCAAGAAATAATATTATATAATTATTCAAATGTTTCCTTTTAAGTTTTAGTGCTTTCTTCTTATCATTGGTGTAAGCGTTATCTCCTTTCTTTCATAGTTTCAAAAATTGATTTAAGCTTTGCTGTTATGAGAAAGAAGAGTTTTAAACTCTACATTAATCAAATTTCCGCGAACTAGCATGTTACACCGAAAAAATGGCCTTACATTACAGAAAGTCGAATGCTATTATTTTTGTCATTAAAATTGTTGTTACTTCTTGAATGTTTTATACGGAAATTATTGCAAAACAAAATGTTGCAGGAGTCATAGGAAATAAGAGGCGTAATATAATATTTATTCAAAAGCTACACCTCTATTCCCGCTTTTTACACAAATTGAAAAAGATTAGTTGTTATATTTGAATTGGTCTCTAAGCTAACTGCACTCAACAACTGTTCTCAAGAGTTCCACGGGTCAAGCACTAGTAAAAACAAACTGTTTCCTAGTTGTTTTTAGTCTTTAAAAAATAGAATAACAAGTGAGTAAGGCTCAGCATCCAATAAGAAGGTACTGAGAGATTAGGACACAAAGTAGTGTTTTTAAAAAACCTGTAACAGAGCCCACTTTCATAATGGTTTCAACACTTCTCATTTGGCATTATAGAACAAGTCTCATAGTAAGGTTAAGTTAACACAGTCTGTACTTAGTACAACCCAACTTTGGTTCTTTGTAACCCTTTTTCGAATTGTGTCAGAAAACCAATTTAATCACTTTATTTTATTTTGCTTACCTTTCCAAAAGTGTCGCTGTTAATACGCACAGTTGTGTTTTTTCCTTCGAGCACCAGAAATTGATAGTTATTTTTATTTCGAAAACCTCCATCCTTTTTTGAACTTACACCACTACATAAACACCGTTGGTTAAATACATTTTTCAGTGGGGGTAACTTTAGAACTTGGATTTCTACTTAATTGTGAACTGAGTGGTAAACTGTTTTTACAGTTTCTGCTTATCAAAATATTGTCTAGATGTATGCTTGAATATAGAGGGTAAAGCTTTCAACCTTGGATAAAGTGAATTAACGCGATTGTTTTTTTCCACATGGTAGCTATTCCTTAACAGCGATATAAAAAAGTACATTACGGGTAGATTTGAAGCATTTCTTAAGTGGACGTGAATATTATTTTCAGGCCGAAAAACGACACAGAAATATGTAACATTTGAACTGAGTGTGACCATACAAGCTGGGTTGAATGTTCCTGAGAAAACTCTTGGAATTTTAATTGAAAATAAATTCCTTTCCTTTAAGTGTAACAGTATTTTTTGGGTATGTTGAACATATTATACCAAACGATTTGAAACTTCACCGTATATATTTGATACACGAATCTAGCAATTTCTCGCTTATTGATATCAGGTTTCTGCTCTCCATCGCAATATCGTGCTGTAGTGAATTAATATGTGCTGCAATGACTATTAAAATGGGATTGCATAAGACGTATTATCTGAACAGTAGTGAAAATAAAATGGCTGCTGCATTGGTCATATTTTAGTAGCTGCGCAATTTTCGTGTGCCTTTTAAAGCCTTGCAAGACAGCGTGTATATCAACTACTAGCGTATATCTTCAAAAGTTGCTCTGTTTTGGTAAACCAGAAGTTACTAGAAAAGCTTGAGATGTAATTTTTTCATAAAGACCTAAAGACCTAAACCCCCGTGAATTAATCTTCTCGTATTTTAAGAGAAATATGTGTCCGAATCTGTTTTATTTTGTACGCTGGCTATTAACTATGGAGCCTGCGTGCTGAGCGTCAAGCGATTCGTCACTCACTGCTTGCAATTTCATGTTCTTAATTGAATGAATCCCTTGGTACTTCGCATCGTGAGTTCCCCCCCGATTACTCTCCGTCCTACTTGTTCAGTGTTTTCTTTTCAGCAGAACATACCGTCTGCTACCTTTCTTGTGGATAGTTGGATTTTTCTTAATGAAATCTTTGTTTTCATAAAACAAGGTACGGCTTTTCTTCTTTATCTGTCTTTTCTTGTTTGTCTATTTCCTGAGTATGGCAGCTCCTACTCCAACCTCCGCTCAAGCGGCAGATAAAGGCTGCAAAGTTTTTATCGGTAGCATTCCTCATTCTGTTTCAGAGGTAAGAATTGCTATTTTGTTAGTTCTTACTGTAAGATTTCAGTGTTGCAATGATCATGTTGTGTTGTAACTGCTCGTTCTGCAACTTTTACGGAGGGTTTTTTCATCAACCTTGGATTGTAATCATTATCTTCGAAATTTCCATCTTGAGTTATTTTTGTAGCGTTGGGTTTTTGCGTATCGAAGCATATGAAGGCAGTATGTTTTTGGTTAAAGTCAAAAAATGGCTTCTTTTAGGTTGACGTTACTCTCAGATTTGTTCTTAGTTTGTGATGTTTTTTATTGAGACATCATCTTGTCATATTAGCGTAAAAGGCGTGTTCAGTTATGACTATAAGTGGTTTCAGCCGGCCAGTTAGTGTAAACAAATTGTACTCATTGTGATTCAAAAGCTTGTATACAGAAGCTTTTTATTCATGGCTTAATTTTTTACGTTCTTATAACTTAAATTTTTCTTGCTATTGTTTTTAGCTTGCAAATCGTATGAAAACCTTTGATGTAGGAAAAAAAGAAAATTTGTCATACTCATATTTGTTTGAAATGAATATAGGAAAAGATGATTCTGTTTTCGATTACGCATCTCTTTGTTTTTTTTGAATAGACTCAGTTGTTCCTACCCCTTTAATATATTGTTGAAATTGTATTCTCTGCTTGTTAGGATGACTTAAAACGAGAAGCCAGCCGCTATGGTTTTCTTGTTAATCTTTTTTTTATGCCTGATCAAATGCAACAAAATAGAGGATGGGCATTGGCGGCCTATCAATCTATTGAAGAGGCAAAACTTGCAATTCAATCTATGGATGGGATTCTAAAGTTTCCAGTAAGCAAATCAATTTTTGCTATCAAGGCAGAGATGTATTTTAGGGTATTGTTTTTATGTAGAGCGCTTGATTTTTTGAGTTTCTGAGTGTCGTCAAATGACAGTTTTTTAGTGTAGGTGAGTGCGCACATCAAACTTTATGTTCAGTGGTTTATTTGTAAAATCCCGTATGCATAGGTCTCATTTCTCTGAAATTATTTTGTGAATTTGTCCAGGGAAGTGATCAACCTGTGGAAGCACGCTTTGCTGATAAAAAACCAGAAAAGGTAGATCAAGGAGGTTCATATTCTCCCCCCGCTCCCCGTCCGCCTTCTGTCTGGATTGAGTATTTCACCCCTGAAAAGCATCCCTACTATTATAATACCGTTACCGGTGTCACCCAGGTGGATACATGTTTGTAGAAATTCTTGTCCATTCAGAGGCTTCTGCCGCCAGCGATTGAATTTTCATCATGAACTGCATTGGTCGAGTGAATTCGTGTAATATCGCTCTTTCTCGTTCGTGACTGTTTTGTTGAATATCTATTAAATTTTTAACGACCCATGCTGTGATTGATTATGTACCTGTATGTATACGACCTTTATCTTGCAGTGGGAAAGACCGCTGGAGATGGATAATCAAGCCAGCGCAAGTCCAGGCGCATCTAATGGGAATAACACTGCTGTTGCCGTAGCTGCTGGTGCCACCTCTTCTTACGGCCCTCGTGGATCGAATTTATTCATATTCCACATTCCTTCTGATTGGAATGATATCGACCTTATTCAAGTAAATGGAGAGGGGAAGGAATTTCGCGAAGCGGTGTAACAACTAACTATTGATATTTTTTTGTAATATAATTCTTGTTTGCTAAGTTTTGGGAAAAGAGAACTCAAGATTATTCAGCCACTATATCCATTTTATTTTGGTTTACAAAATTGAAAGGCAGCTTGCATTGCTGAATAATCACGCTAACTTTCAATGTGTGCAGTACATGTTCTGTGTGTCTGATCTACTTAACATCTCTATTTTTATGAAGCGGAGTACCTCCATCTATTTATAATGCTTTATTGGGTTTGGGTAGTCAATCTACTCTCTTATACTCTGTATAGAATAAAAATTCACTTAATTTTTCTTTCCTAGTCCGCAAATAAAGAGAGACGCAGATTATCGAAACGAAGAATATACGTAGATTCAATCTCTTAATATTTTTTTTACAAATGTAGGGTAGATTTTTGAAATGCATTGCTAATATACCGCCTTGCTTTTTATTTCCCATCTTGTTTCTGTATGTACAGCATTTTCAACATTTTGGAAATATTCGAAGTGCTCGAATACAGCGTGATGGTAGTGGAAGAAATCGAGGCTTTGGATTTGTTAGCTTTGATAATATTCAATCAGTAAGCACAGATTTATATTAAAAATTCTCTTTTTTTAGTTATATGACGCTCCTTTTATATGCGGGTAATTCGTTTGTCACTAAAAGCATTAAGAGTTTTTATCATACGTTGCTATCAAATTGCTTAATTTACCAATGATATTGCAACTTGTGTTGTTTTTAATTAAGTTATTTGGAAAGATTGCATTTTGAATATTGCATGCATATACTGAATCATTAGTCATTTTATTAGATTTATTGATTGGTACTTGAATTAAAGTGTACTTTTTTTTGAGTACTCTGTTAACCACGGTTGAATGGTTTCTTTTTGTTTTTCATAGTTACGTGAGATATTAGGAATGGGAAGAGAAAGGGAAAATCTTATGAGAAGTGTGGTGTTACCGTGATCCCTTTTCTTCTTTTTTTTCTTTCACTAGAAGCGATTTAAAATTATATGGTGTTTGTTACTCTGGTTAGGCTCGGAATGCAATTCGAGGGATGAATGGTTTTAGCGTTGGTGGAAAATATCTGAAAGTGAAAGTCAAAAAGGGTGAAGAAGATGCCAATGACGAAGGACAAGACCTGCAGCCTAACATGGGTAGAGTTTTTCAATAAATTATTTTCCAGGGAAAGATATTTATGCTTTATGGGTTACTTTGATGGCATTCTTGGGTAGATATGCAGTGATTGTTCCAGATCGCTCGAATTCTATTGGTTCAGCGTGGAGATTGGATGTTGGGCTTCTTGAGGGAGATAAAAAAAGCATGCAAATGTGATGCCTCATTCAAAAACATTCATGAGAGTTGTTTGCTTCGTGTGTTGTGACAAATATGATTGTTTTCATTTTCATTCTCATATTTGAGCGTCATTTTACCAGAATATTTTTATTTCATGCAAGGAAAGTTTTTACTACTATATTATCTTGTTTTCTGTTATGTATGTATTCCAATTTTTTCCTGTGAAAAGGTATGTACAATGGGTTGCCAGGAGCGGCTACCTATCAATACAATACACTTTCTCCTCATCCCACGCAGCAAGCAGCCATGTATGCCACTCATTCTGCTGGCATTCGTCCTCATATTCCCCACTTTGCTCCTTATTGAATCCTATGGAGATTGCTCTCTCTTTATTGGAGGCACTGTCAAGTATTTTCGTTTTAATATTTTCGAAAAGGAAAGCCTTTGCACATCATGCTTCCGCTTGAATTAGTTCCTTCATTTTGGATTTTAAGTTGTAACTATTCCCGTCGTAACACACTAATTCGCTGTGTTGTGTACAAGATACACGCGAGATATTAGGTCTGCGATTTAGAGTTATGTCTCTCCATAAATTGTTAAAAGTCCTATCCATTAGAAGGCAGAGATCTTTCACTATTTTTATACATCTTTCTTTTGTCGAAATATGTGAAGAGGCACTTGTGAACAAATTTTCTTCGTCCTCAATCTTTTCTGCTCTCGCATTTTCTTCTTTCGGTCTTTGCACTGAAATTGTTATCATTTTGAAACTTTTGGCTCCCCCCCTTAATGTGACTGTTTAAATGTCTTACCGATTAAAGATTTTCCTTTGGAAATCGAGAATTTGTGAATTTATCTTAGTCGCTTAGATTTTTTGCATGCAGTAGTAGGCAAAGGAGTATCACTTTCAAATGATAATAAGTAAGTGGAAATTTCCAGCTTTTTGCAGTTAACTGTAGCGACTTTGTTATTCCTCATACTGCGTTTCTGCATTGTATATGCAGCTATTACGTATATTGTATTGTAGAGCAAGTTGATAAACGTTGCATGGAAATCATTTTAAACGTAATTTGGATTGATGTAGCGGAAAAATATATATTTATATATATATATTTTTATGTTGCAACGGCTCTCTTATACCTATGCTTTGTAAGCTCCTAGGATATCAAGAGGAAGCTTTTTCAGAATGATTCCGTTTCTACCATGCCCTTCATTGGTGGTGTAGCTCAATTGTACATAGCGTTTTATCCTCTAAGCCCCAGTGAAATTCCGGATATTCGTATTCTTCAGAGTTCTTCCAATCGATGTAAATTCAGGATTATAATTTCTCTCCTGGTGCAAATTTTTTTGCATTTCACAGATCTGTATCAACGATATTATGACAGTTTTCCAACACGTGTACTTGTTCTATCCATATATACGCTGCGTATATATATATATATATATATACATATTTGTAAATTTTGAGTTGGGAGAGATATTGGTAGCAATGACACATTTAATTATCATAGAGTCTTCTTCCATGAGCGAAATGGGGAAGGGAGATTTGATGATTGGGAAGAAAACATGTGGCAAGCCATACTTTCATTGAATCACTTCATTTCCAGTAGAAGCGAGAGTAATACTATAACCTTAACATTGGGATAAATTTTCTGATACACATTAATTGTTCACGCAAAAAAATCCACAGGCACTTCAGTACGTGTCCCGCTCTTAGGATGGAATTGATTTGATTTCTATCGCGCGGCTTTTGGGCACTTACGACGTTGAAGCGTCTTGTGTTGTCCTGTGTGCTTTTCTATACAGCGGACATTGTGTGACCTGGATGGATTGATTTCACTCTTGATTAGCAGGGCAAAGTTCAAAACACATGAATCTATATTAGATACGGACTTTGTGCATGTATTTTGTACAAAATTGTGTATTTTTATGTTTGGATTGCATACAGCGCTTCATTTACAATAAGTTGAAATTGACGAAACTGTTGCTTTGCTTCGAATGCCACCGAGGTTGAAGCACGATTGAGCTTATATTGGTAGTAAGGGCTTATTATGATTTCGTTGCTCTATTGTATTCGCGCTTAAGTAATATTTATTATTCACCCTGGATATTCCTTTTTGAAAAATGGTTTCTTGAACTGGAGTATAAACGTAGTGTCTGCCTGCCCCCTTTTTGAATCTATTGAGCCATACTGGAAGATGCATGCTCCCGTTAACCGCAGAACTATAATTCTAGACGCATTATTGTTACATAGTTTATGTAATTAGTGATATAGTTCCTTTGAGTAAAGCGTTTAAACCTCAGGTGTTTAATGCTTAACTTGTTGTCTCTCCGACTGTATGTATCTACTTGGAACCAATCTTTTATATTTTTGTAAGCTTAAGCTTCGGAAAAAGCGTTTTTACCCGTGAAATGGCATGAGCATCTTGTTTGAGTATGCAACGGTTTTTGTACGTATGTCAGTGTTGACTTGTGTAATAAGTTTAGTTTGTTTAATGACAATTTCTATAAGCAATCAGGGACCGTTGACTTTGTGCTTCAAGGAAATGCAAATGTAGAATTACCTTGCATAAGTTCTGTAGGCTTGTGGATTCGCACCACGATTAAGCAGAGAAGTAATTAACACATCAATGAATGAATGCAATAGTCGTGTAATATCCATTAGGTGACGGTTGCCATAATTATGTGATGCATGAAATGAGATTTGGTAATAAAAGAGGTATTTCAAGCAGAACAATGATAGGTTCTCCATTAAAAAAAATTAAACGAGTTTTGTGAAGTGGCATGTTACCGGTTCTCTTTAATAGTAATGTCGTATCCCTCATAGATGTAGAGAGAATGTGAAATTTAATGGATTTCGACATTCCTGTGATAGATCTTTTGGCAAAATTCGCAAGAAGTACTTAATAATATTATTAAAAAGTTTGTGACGTAACAACACATATGGCAAGTTTTGAAATCTTTTGTGGCTGCCCAATGATGTAGAAAATGCATTTGATCAAACGAACTTTGTGTTGTGATAACGGGAACGTTGTAGGGGTGGGGAGATGCCACTGAAGTACTAGAAATAATGCAAATGATTACACCTGGCGGGACCTACTAAAAATATATGTTGCACGATTTTCTCCCTGAATATAAAGTTGCAATTGTTTCATATTTCAAAACCTCTGCCTTACTTGCATGTTTGAAGAGACTTTTGGTTTATAGAGATGAAATACCCTTTCCACCAGCAACAATGTAGAGTATAAACGTTTCAAAAATGCTTGAGTCTTATAATTATTAATTTTCTAGGAGCGAGGGGAGAAATATGTGAGTCACTTTTACCTTTTGTAGCTAGAAAACGAACTAAGACTTCACTTGAGCATGCGAGAAGCGGCGTGCACGCACCCAACTTTCTTCAAGCTACTGCATATCAACCAGTATTCTCACTAAGAATGCAAAACTTTCTTAAAAAAGAAAATAATGCATCCTGGCTTCTTTAAAAATCACTTGTGAAATAAAACTAAAGCACAATGCTTCTTTCCTGAATAAATTTTGCATAACGGGACGATCCAATAGTCGATAATGGGCTAGGTAAATATATACTTTCAAAAGGTCCCCCCTGGCACAGCAAAGTAACTAGCCCCGCCCAGTCTGTTGTCTCCGCACCCATAATACAGAAAAGTGGTAAGTGTGTTGCTGTACTTAGCGTAGACAAAAATGCCCTACTCTTTAACACATCATGAAATTAATTCTAGTAGTTGGGTTTTAAAAAAGAGCATTATTTATTTCCTCCTTTCTTACTACTCTAAACAAAAAATTTTGGTTCAATATCTCAGTGTGGTAGATGTGGGAGTATGTAGCTGTTTCACACTGCTATTTGTTTGTTAGATAAATTTTCCCCAGCAATTCTACGTGTTCCTGCAATTGTTTTTGTCTGCTGAAGATATGGGGACTATGACAATGATTTCAGCCCGTGAAGCCGAAAGATTCCACTTTGAATGGCTCCTCTCTGTAATAGATCTTTTGCTTTCAGCACGTGTCAACCTTCCCGGTGTTTCGTGTGACATTTGCATTCATCTACCACCTCTTGAAAGTAGCAAACATGGTAAGCCTATATTTTTTGAAGCAGCTTCACTTCAATCTGGATGCCGAACTCCTCCCTTTAAAGAGTTTGAAGGATCCTTTGGATCCTTGCAGTCATCCTCTACAAGGGTAGCAACTTTCCCCTGTTCTCTAAATGCAAATGGTACAACATCAATTTCTTCTTATTCTCAGTCTTCAGTAGCAAGTAAAGAGAGAAAAAAACTTGCAGGCGGTGATTCTGCTTCTAAAGGAATTTGTTTTGATGAAGCTTCTATGACAGAACTTCTGAAATTTCAACTACACATACCTCGATTTCCAATTGTTCGAACCGTTTTAGAAACATATCAACATCATCTCAACTGGAAAACCGCATGGAAATTATGGATCGATATATATGTTAATGTTCCAAGCTTTTTACTGCAAGAGATATTAGAACTTGAAGGGGAACCCGCATCTTCTGCCGACCGACTTTTTCTCTCTGAAACATGGCCTTCAAATGAAGCATTTCATCCTATTCTATCCCCTGTTACACGTTAGAATATTTTCTTAGAGCTCAAATTTTTGTTTTTTGCATTGTACTTCATTTTTTTCACGCTTCCAAAAGTCATGGTAGGGAAAAAGAAGGAGATACTGTTCAGGTGAATTATTCTAATCACACCTTCCTTTGTAGAGCCGATGGAAAGGTCTTTAAATTGAAAAATAATTGAAAGCGTATCACTTCTCTAAATTGTTTAGCACGAGAGAAATGATGAAAGCAAAACTATTTCTTTGCGTTGCAAAGAAATTGCTATAATGAGTTATTTCCGGGCATAAGGATTGTTAGTTTCTTGTGGAAGCTTAAATGTTCTATAATTTCAACAAGAATACAAGAAATTCGTGCTTGAAGCCAAAATTGCACTATTTATTTTAGCTTTAGCCTCTCCATTTTTTGAAATTGTATTTCTGTATTTTATAGAAATGATTTTACTTTCCCATTTAGGTGAAACAATAGGAAAGAATTTCCCGGATAAAAACGCGCGAAGATCTTTTGATTTAAGTAATAATGCAGCCTGTCATAACTCCTTGGATGAAAATTGCGCCAGTTCAGATTCGTTTTCTCCTGCAAAAGGCTATTCACGCGTCCTCATTGAAAGATGGACATATGAAAATTTTCCTATGAAGAGTGTTAGTGTGGGAAATCACCTTCTTTACATGAAACTTTGCACTGCTTTAAATTCTTTATTAGTGTCGACGCGCTTGTTTCCCATTCATTCTGCGCTCAGCATTCTATCAAAAAAATTTGCTTCTCATCGCCCTTCATCTAACCTTCATTGTCCTGCAAAACAATCAATGAGAACGACCACGTATCTTCCTATTTCCTCTTTTCCTTTATGCTCTTACTCTAATCTTTCTTTTCAATTTGAAAATGAAACCGCCGCCTATTATGAAACTCTTCACGATACTGCCCTTGTTTCGCGCAGTTGTAATCACAAGTCTCATGTTTTTCATGCGGACGACCATACTGAAGACTTGCCAACATCTACCTTACACTCCAAGTTAAATGAGGAGAATGTGAACACTTTCGGAATTGTTTCTCCTGTATCTTCTTCTTCTAATTTATCACCAAACCCTATTGGTAAAATACAAACGGAGAGCGTCCAAAATGATCTGCGAAATATTGAAAATACACGCACTCCGAGTACAGCTGAGAGGCGGGAAGTTGGGCCGATCTTCCTGCAATCTTCCATTCCGCCTTCAACAGCAGACCACTTCCCTACGATTGCTCTTCCTGAAACACCAAGTCGAGGCATCCTATATCAGAAAATCCTCAATGCAGTTGATCAACCTTACTATATTGCATTTATAACGCAGGAGGAAGATGCGTCACCAATTTTAGAAAGCAACTGCATGTCAATACAACAGAATTTAGTGGATGTATTGAGTCTTCATGGCAATTGGAAAGTTTCGTTGCAGTATCATCTTCAATTCTACCGGTGGATCCAATGCCGCTATGGAAATTTAGGAATTGAAGGACGATGGATTCCCTTATCGTCCGAAGATAATAAAACACAGAAAGGCTATTTTCTTGGATTAGAAGAGGAATTTGTAAGAGCACCTAAATGCGACTCAAACGCATCCGAAACATTTTTTAACTCATCATCTCAACAACAAAAACCTCAGTCACCCACGTCTCCCGCAGCTATGCCGGCAACTCTACCTGAAACCTTTTTTTCTAGTTTCTCTTCTTCATACATTTCCCCTTCTATATTTACTTTTCTAAAGCGTAACGTTGCTATGCCTGTACATTCCTTTTTTAAGAAGGATTCTGAACTTCCCCGTCCCTCATTTGCTACAGGACATTCTTCTGGAGAGGCTTCCTCTTCCCGACAATCGTCTCATTCTAACACTCGTCCACGTGATTTTGCATCTCCTCTGCAAGCACGGCAAGATCTCTCGGTTCAAAGTTCACCAAAAGGTAATGTTACCGATTTCATTTCTTCTTTAATCTCTTCGACGCTTTCAGTCTCAAAATTGAAAGATGCCTTTGTTGCATCTTCTCCGTCTACCTATATTTCTGCTCGACCAACGGCAGTTTCTACATTACCACGTATGGCTTCTCTCATGCCAACTGAATCATTTCATCGTGCATCGTTATCGTCTTCTTCAAGGGCGAAACCTGAGGTTGAAACTCTATCTGCTGGAATGGAATATCGAGAAGAGGGCTATAAGGGCAATGTGACTCGCACAATGCGTAATGCAAGGGCTACAAGTAGTGCATCTTCAATGTATCCATCTCTACATCCATTTTTCTTTTCCATTGCTGACCGTAATGCGGAATCTCGTGTACATACCGGGAGCGTGGATCTCTCAGGTAAATTGCCTCGATTTGGTAAGTGCGGTGACAACTTTGCTTGCAAGCAAAGTTGTTCTGTATCCCCTTTATTTGAAAATTTTCCTTACAATTTCTTTGCATATTCCTGACCCTTTGATTCTGCAGCGCAGATGCTCTCTTGTGTTGGTTCTCCCAAACGTCGGAGTCCTTCCTCTTCTATCCCTCTTACTCGCGCATCTGCTACTGAACTTTATTCGTGGCCTCCAGTGGATAGTCAGGAGTTTTCCATCGGTGACTCGCTTTCACCTTCTCTTCATAGAATTTCCCACAATGGCATGATCCCAGGTAGAAGAATTTGTTAGATGGATTTATTAACTCATGCTTTTGGATGAATTACATCCCTTAATTGAATGTTCAATCTTGTACGTTCCCAGGATGTAATACCTGGATTTATTGGAAGCAAATGTAATTTTTCTTTTAGAATTCTTTTTTAATGTGAATGCTGCAGTAGAGATAGTGTTTTACCAGAATTTCTTTTGCTTTAGCTTTCTCTTGTTACAGAATGAAATTTAAAAGAATGTGAAATGAGTAAAATTGAAAATGATCAAAGTCAAATGCACAGTGATTTAGTAAATTTGAAAGAGCTATGCACAAGTTTTTTCTGTTTCATAAATTAGTTTGAGTGAAACGAATACGAACCGTTTCTTTGCTTAAAATTTATCCTAGGGATCCTTTAATTGTGAAATTCATTCTTTTAAGTATAATTTTCATCTTTGAAGTTATATGCTGTTACCTGTTTTATTCAGTAAACGATAAAGCGCCTGCAAACGAGGAATACTTAGAGGAAATGGAATGGGGGAATCTTGATAAGGCTCCTATAGCTCCTATCGAGAATTTGATGTATCGTGCAAAGGTAAGACGAAATTATGAGCGAGTCATCAAAGAGAAGCCTGCATTTTCTAATGCTGATGCTTCATTAAAGGGAAGATTGATGCTGTTACCTACCTCTTCGGAGGTTCGACAACGCTCTAACTCTTCTGTCTTTAATTCTAAGACTAATGACTTGCACCGTCCCAAGAATCATTTTGGTTTAACTGGCTTTGTGGAGTCTACACCAGAATGGCCTGATCTTGAAGGATCCCTCTGGGAAGGTTGGGCTTTGCAATTTCATTTTTATTAAAAATTTAAAAGTGATGAATGGCTGTGCAATTGTGAAAGGAGGGATGGAAAGAGATACGATGCTAAAAAGCAGCAAGAATTGAGTAGTATTTGGTCGTAGGCATGGCTGGGTACCCTGTCATTATCACAGAAGCAGCATTTGTAACTACTGTACCTTTTTCTATGAATAAACAAATTTGAACATGAAATTTAAAACTACACGAACAAGAGGCATTATTTCTTCCGTAGGCTTGCAACATTTTTTCTTGCAAGCACAAATATTGTTTACTTAGAACAGCAGCCGTACTAGAGCATGTAGCCTACGTCAAGAGAAAAGCAAATTTTTTTGGGGAAAAGAAATGTTACTACTTTTTTTAGGTATGCACTATGAAGGTTTCCTCTTTCATTATGTTTTTCTATAAGTTCAAATATCTTTTGCTTTGCATTTTGTCTGATATCACGATGTCGTGGATATTTAATCTTGCTTTGGTGAATAAACCTGGAACTTGCACGGAAAAAGCTTTTATTTCTGTCGCTACCCTAAGTGATATCTGCTTCTACTTTGCATAGTTTTCCTACCTCGTATCCATTCTGCCTTCATTTATTACACGCATTTTAGATTAATTACAGTTTTTGGGTGCACCATTCCAATTCTTTCGTTTTGTAGTTTTTTTGTGTTTTACTATCAAGCAGAAAATGCCACGATAGGTAAATATATCCATGCTATCCTTGTTTTGTAGATCCAGATGTTGCAATGCCTCTTTCTACTGCTACTGCTACTCGACAATACGCTATGAATGATGGTAAACTAATGGTTATGCAATTCTGTTTGTTGTATTATTTTGTTTTCAATTGCTCTGTAGTAAAAGATTTTTTTAAATCAGCTTTTTCATAGCTTGTTCAAACATCTCTCGTTTTTTCATTGTCTATTCTTGTTATTTATTTGTTTTAATATTGGGAACCCTATCATGGGTGCATTTGCTTTTTATCCGTTTTTTCCATCTTTTGTGAATATGCTTCCTGAATGATTCTTGACTGCTCTTTTCTCCCCCAATTCTGTAAATGATAGCAACTTATTTTTAGGAGTAACTACGTCGAGAGTAGGTGTCTTCTTTCTTAGTGCTTACATCAAAATGGCTTTTTTTTTTGAAAGAAAAACCTAGTCCATAAAATAAAATTTTAACAGAATTCTACGGTTGTTACACAGCGCTTTTTTTAGATTTACAATAGCAAGAACTATGCTTTCTTCAAAGTTGCTACTTTTCCATAAATGTGTTAAAACTATTTTCTCATGTAGCATTCTCAAATATTTGGCTTTCCATGGCCACATTCACCCCCCAAGAAGAATATCTCATAGAGTATCTCTTAACTTTGGAGTGGCCAAAAGAAACGAAAGTAGGGCTGCAAGCTTGTTCTCCTCGTGCTCTTTCCCAGTCGTTCCGAGATGCAACAGAGCGGCTACTTCCAAATGAGCAGCATCCATTCCTACCTGCTATAGAACTCTGTTCTCTCTCTTTATTATACTCTAATACTTACGTCGAAGAAAAATTAAAAGAAGATTCTCATTTTACTGCCCTCTTTGAAGTGTCAAACGAGGTTGATTCACTTTTCCAAGTTGATAAAGGTACAGCTGACCATTTTTTTATAATTTAATCTTTTTGGATGTTGACTTGATATATAGCTTATGAAATATTTGTTTCTTATTTATTTTAGTTCAATTTTGTTGTATTTACCTTTCAATGTAAACGAACAAAAATTTCATTTTTACACGGGTGAAGAATCTAGATTAAGGAAAGAGAGACATTGAGGCTACTCACGTCGATAAGTGTCTTGTATGTTTATTTTGGATTTTCAAATTTTCCTCTTTTTGATTACTGTTGAAACGTGCTGAAAGGCCTTGATACTGTTCAGAATATAGTTTAATAAACGAGTTTAAAGCTTTTTTATACGTTTTATTCTTGGTGTATGCCTTTAGGGTTTCTTTAGGTTCTAGATTTTATAGTATTATTTTTACTACATTATATCCTGTTATGCCCATGTATGGGATTTCTTTGAAAAAAATAATATTTCTCCTTGTTATTTTTTAAGATTAATTTTTTGCTTTTTTTCTCCCCGGCTTGCCTTAAAAATTTATATAAAATCTTTGGTTTTTTCTCATGCAATGTTGCATATACGCTACTCGCTATTTATTTTTGTTGTGCCCGTGCTATCTATGTAGAAACAGATGTAAATTTCTTTCAAAAAAATCACTCCTTAAATGCAGAAAAGATGGATATCTTTTCAGGATTAACTCGACACTCGACTAAATATTCCATTATTTTGAAACTTGGTAAATGAAATATAAAACTGCAGTATGTTGTAGGAAACAATGGATACGTTTGTAATTTTCGATATTCTTCGCTATACCAGTATTGAAAAAGACGTGCATTGCTTTACCAGTTTTATTTCAGTGTGAATTTTTTTTTTCTCAATTTGATACCGCAATTTCTCTATTTAAAATGCTGCTTCATTTGAATTCGATTAACAAGTATTCTTTTATCAGTGAAAAATGCTGAAGTTTTTCATGTATTTTGCGGTTTCCATCTTTCCTTACATTTTTCTCGATGGTAGGACGCATATTCTTTTATATTTGCATACCTTTTCTCTTTTATTTAAAGCAATCTGATATGAAATTTTGACTGAAGGCGGCAAGGAAAGTGTATATGCATTCGTTTTTAATTACACTGCGCTTTCCAAGTTAATAAACATACTGCTGTCAAAATGGTATTTTGTACACATTTTCTTTTTGTGTAATTTTTAGTACAATTTCTTCAATTGTTGGATGCACCTTATAACCCTTCGTTTGAGGCATCGGTTGAATCGTTTGTGAGCTTTACTAATTATCTTTTATTTTATGTTTGCATAGAGCGCTGTGATGTAGTGTAAAAAGCGCAACATTTAATTGTTAAACATGGTAAAGAAAGAAGTTAGGACCGAAATAAAAGCAGAAATTGTTAATATTTGCTTGTAAAATTGCTATGCGATGAATACTTTGTAGAAGCGCTTGTGGAAGAATGTCATTGCTTAACAAGCAATGGAATAATTGATAAACGTTTTTTTCAATTTTCTTTCCCTCATTTAGCAATTTATTTTTTCCTTTAAATTGTGATTTTATTTTTTGTACTCCTTTCTCTATTCTTTTGTGCGTTTTTTAATGAATTTGCAAATTCATTTTTATCAGGCATCCCTATGGAAAAAGTATGAACTATTTGTTACTCCAAAATAAATTTTGTGGAACAGCTTCTATCAATTTGCTAGATGGCAAGGAAAATAGTTCGATGTTGATAGCGTGCGTTGTAATGATCAATGTATCAAAATATAGCCCTACTGTAATTTCACTTTTTTACTTATAACTTTAGAAGTAACACTAGATGGTGTCCAATGCAAAGTTTAATGAGATGCAAATTAGTGTTTTAGATTGTTATTTAGAAAAGCATTCATTCGAATTAAGCTACTAAATAAAATTGTTAGAACACATTTTTTTGATGACAGGAAAGGAGCGGGAACTTAGAATTTTACACTTTATGTTTTATTTATGCCTGCTCATTACTATAGAGTATTTTGTTCTTATTCTTTTTGTAAAAGCCAACCCCAACTTTGTGAATAACCTTTGGTTGCCAAACACCCACACTCTCATTTTTGCTTTTTGCACGTTGTCATGCATGCTGTATGAAATTATGCAACGTTGAAAAATTCATTAGGAAATTCAGGATTCTACACGCAGTGAAACTTTAGCTTTTCGACATGTAAACAAAATTCCACTTTATTCTCCAGCGATAAGTCATTGTCTGAGCTGTTTACAAATAACAAAATTGGAACTAAGTCTTCAATTTTGTAAACGCCTTTTCTAGTATATGTTTCAACCTATTCCAGAAATATGGCATAATTAAAGGAAAATGAAAGGTTATATAAAATTAAAAAGTAGCTAGGCATGCATAATTATTCATTAGGAACATGCTTTGTACTCACTCGTCTCCTAATTCATTAAAATGGTTTATTTTTCAACTTTGCGTATTGCTGATACAAGCTTTGAATATTCGACACGAAGCAATTGGTGAATGTACAGCTTGGATTTTGTTCCTGCAGTGACTTTTTTGTCTTAAACGAGGAAAGAATTTGATATTTTGAAACACCTTGAACACAACGGAGGCTTTACAAATTAATTGTTATATCTGAAGATTACGAGGAATCTGCTGCTTTTACGACATGAGGGTGAGTGTTGTCTTCTTGCGTCAAAAAACTCATGTGAATAGCAAATGTACAACTCCTAACTTAAGAACGTGCTGCACATTTTTTTCCAAAGTATTGCATTGCTTCTCTTCAATTCAGAGCTTAAACTCCTCATGTAAACCTGTATTTCGTGTTATTATTTGGGTTTCGGCGTATTGGGATTTCTATATTACGGTCTTTATCACATATACTACGTAATGACCACTCTTGCTACTTGTCAAAGATGCGAATGTAGATGCACGAGTATCAAATCAAAGAGAAAGATTTATTCGATGTTTTGTAACTTTAATATATAATTCCATTCAAGTCTTCTGCAAGTACATTCATATTTTGTAACTATATCATAAACTTAGCTGAAGTCGCAATTTAAAGAAGAAATAAGAAAATAAAACTCATTTTGACATAAAAAATGGAGACATTGTAGTGATAGAAGGTCTCAGCGTTCTCAATAATTCATCATTTCTATTTCTCTATCTTCAATTGCTTGAGCTTCACCAACCAGCAAGCATAAGCTTTTACCAAATACATCCTCACTTAAGCAATATGTTCAAGCACTCCCATGGCATAGAAAGAAAAAATTGCTCTTCCCGTCATATGTGTTGCTTAAAGTTTGTTTTAAGTAGCTGCATGCAGAACAAAGGCACTACGTATGCAAGTAAATAGAATCGAAATCAGTGTTCCGTTGAACTATAATTAAAATTTAGAATACAGCAATTGCATAGAATGAATGCAGAAGTTGCTAGAATACAAAGATGCATACAAAATAAAATTAAAATCAAATACTTATGCACACTTGGGCTGCACTTCTAAATATGCGCAAGCTATATCATTTTGCCTTAACTACATTAAATTGCCCAATACGAGAAAAAAAACAATGTGCTACATGAAAGAACAATTTAACGAATTACAAAGAATGCAATTAAAGGCAATAGAACAATGGAATGAAAAATACTAAACAGTGAAGTTTAAGATAAAAGAAAAATTATAAAAATGTTGTTACGTATGAAATCTATCTGCCAAGTAGGGAAACTTGGTTAAAACCATCTACATTGACTTTTCGACACTCCTGTATGAAATGAAAGACCATTTAAGACAATAATTTAGCAAAAGAGTGTTCATTTCTATTTCTTATCTTCTGTTTAAAAATACGAACAAGGTAAAAAAGAGAAAAGTATGCTGTTAGTCATTGCATGAAAAAAGGAAGCCCCAGAATTAGCAAATTTTTCAATAATTGCAAGAAGTGCAGGTTGTAGTTTTAATTAGAGAATACTTGCAGCAATGTGTATATTTAAGAATTAAGCGGAAGCACACTTTATATTTACGCACGATGCCTGCATAGAGAACCAAAATAGACTCTACATACAACCTCAAGGAATGAAACAAAAAAGGAAAAGAAAGAGAGATGATGAGTAGAACTGCTATTTAAAATTATTATGAAGAAACTTGCACTACTCTAAAAAACAAAAATCGAGCTACCTCTTTGCACGATACAATCAAAATAAATTTGCATCTATTTATGAAGCAAGACAATCTTCATCAGAAAGAAATCGTAGCTACCCTGAACCATAAAAGATAAAAATTAGCCTAAGCTATTTTTCGATCTGCATCAGTTAGTCACATTCTCAGGGTCTCAAATTATACGCTTGCAAATCGAACAGCAGCTCCATTCCACCGTGTAACTATCAGCTAATCTTGTGGATACAATATGTAACGCATTATCACAGGATTAATTATTTTAATCCGCAACCTTTATTCGAGGTAAGAAAAACAATACGCGAATAACAGTGATTAGCATTGCAGACACAGAGAATAAATATAGGTTGTACAAATCTATAGAAGCAAAAATCTTAAGTGAAAGTTTCATTAACCTGAAGTTACGAGTAAAACAGAAAATTTTCCAATAAATAAAATCCTAATCTGATACTAAATACTTCATTTCACTACACGACTGTTACATTGACTGAGGCGAAGGCTCAGAAGATTCTTGCAGATTTACAGGCACTTCAGCTATGTTGTCTGAGTGGCTCTCCTAGGGAGTTGGCCCCATATTAGAATGCTCAATCTGAAAAAGAGACGCATATGATAGAGTGTACATTTCTGTAATTCAATAATAAATCTCTTCTTCTAAAAAGAGGAAAGATCACAGGCTATCACAATAACAGAAGAAACTTAGCTTGAGTCAAAATATCATCAGCACTGACTAGCAGATACAATAGAGCAAATTTGGTAAACTCACATAAAATCCGAATTAATCAAAAACTTAAGCACACACTCGATTATAGCGCCATTAAACAAAGGGGATGAAGGAAAGAATTAAATAAATAAAATTCAAACTGTATCCTTATACAATCGTTCAAAAATATTTGGTATGAAGATCGAGGCATTAGTTGTTATTTTTAGATGTAGAGCAAGGAAAGAAACGATAAAAAAGTATGACATAATTAACGTATATACTGATACGGAAGTAGACAGTCCAAGAAAACTTGCTAAAACACGAACGAAAGAATATACTTCTAACAAATGACACAAAGGTTTAATAAAATATTATTCCTGTCCTATATTGACCTGCGCAATCACAATTTTACGCAGAGCAGAGTAATAGCGCTTCCAAAATTGTTCTTCATTTATATATTTGGGAACCAATGCATACCGCACAGCAGCCAATGAGGGAACTTGTTGCAGTAAAAACTGGGACCTACAAAACGGAGAACCACTAATGTTACAGTATCACGAAGAAAAAAATTTATGAAATACACGCACCTCCGTCAATTAATGCAAAATTACACAGGAGAAAGAAAACTTTTTTCAGAAACAGGATACGCGTTTGCAAAACTACTACATGTCTCACGATTCTATCAGCTTCTTCAAGAAGTATGGAAGTAAAATTAACTTATAGTAAAAAATGGATCAGCGCTTTAAGTGAGGATTCTAAGGGGATTAAGAAAAGAAATCACTGAGGAACATGAAGGAGTTCCCATAAGAAACTACGCTTCATGTCTCAAAAAAATCTTTCAGCTAACTTGAATTTGTCTATATACTTGTTTTTGCCATACCATTCTAGAAAATCAGAATTGTCATCAAATGAAAATTCTGATACATCAGATTCAGGGCATCGATATAGGAATGTGTCTCCATCTTCAGTTAGCAGCTCTACATCTACACAAAATAAACTCATTTTAATTCTCTACATGATATGACACAGAAACGACAAGGAGAAATTTAATAAAGGAGGGCATCAACAAAATGCCATCTCATAAACCATAAGTGAGATCAATATATAATAGAAAAGCGTTTGAGCATGCAATGCAAATGCTAGAGTTCTTTTGCTTTAAAATAAAACACATCTGATGAGCAGCAACTCTCACACCATCTGCTTTTACTGAATTTCATACAATTTATTAAAATCATATTTATTACTAGCATGGCCTACAGTATCTGGTGTCTTACACAAAATAAAAAAACTCAAAAATATGGCGGCACAATTTAATTCTATTCTCAATATAGCTGTAATAACCTTTTCGAATGTTATCATAATTCCATCGATAAATACAATTATTGCGTACATTACTACAGCACCACTGAATTATATGAAACCACGGATATTGATGATCTTGAAAGTCTTCTAAAAAGCAAACAAATCAAAATATATATATTTCAAGATAAGTTGTAACAATGCTCAAGTTTACAGAGGAAAGCAATAATTAGGCTACGTAGTAGTCTTGTGAGTAAACATTCACGTTCTGAAAAACATGCTGCGAGTAATTGAAAATATGCTTCAACAAGAAAATAGTTTAATTCAAAATGCGAATTTGATTCATCCACTTAATTATATCAATCAGAAGGAAAACAAACTACAAAAACAGAAACATTTTAATTGCTCACACCAAACAATACGATTCGAAGGGTAGCTCATTTATTAGAAAACGAATCCAAAACGTCTATTCTATAGATTTGTCACTTTACAAAAGACCACGCAATTAAAGCACAACAACGCAAAAGCATTACATCACTCGACTAGAAGAGATGTCTAAGCAGAACAGCCACTTTACGCATCCTCCACCCAAAATGGTACGTTCTTATTAAGATACTTAAGCTTATCGGTTTTCACTGCCGTAACTTAATTACCTTGCTTACTTGAGACAACTCAGGAAATCTTTAACCCCAGAAAATACGCGCTAATGCATTTTTTATGAAGAGGCGAACGGTAGAGAATATTGGAGAAGTTGTCATACGGCGAAAGCAAAATTTACGGCATCGTCCATATAAAACTAATGCTTTTAATCAAAAATTTATTAGCCAAACAGCTATAACATATTTTCTGAAATGTGTGTGTTTTTTACCTTGCAAAGATCCAATTTCTTTGAGCTCTTTTGAAATTTGTCCTTCAGAACTCTCAGTACCTCCCATTTTCTGAAAAGCGATGGAGAACAAAAGAGGAAACGCTTTGATACTTATGATGAGGGCGAAACCACATGCCTAAAGTAGCTGATGAAGAAATTGGAACAAAAACATAAAAGTGAGAAAGCGCAGCCTATATTACCCAACAGTACCTCGCAGCTAAACTCTCATAACTTGATTCAAAAACCTGACAGTGTTTCAGCAAACGAAAATTCTTCAATATCAAGAAGTTCATTTCACTTTCTACTCTATCTTTTTCCAAAGTGACAATGAAGGCAAAAGGAGTTGTGCGTGCAATTTCACTGGTTTATTTCGCATGCTGCAATTTTATTCTCTAGTACCCTTTAATTTTTATGCGATCGTTGTTCTACTAGGGAGTAATTCACGTTTCTTTTGAAGCAATTGTTGCGAGATATATAAGAGGTAGAATAATAGCACGCTAAACAAGATTGATACCCGTGGAAGCTACTGTGCACCGCGAACACATGTAAAGAAACTATATCATTTCGTAATTGACCGAAACTTTACCATATTCCAAGAGAAATTTCGAACCATATTTGCGCCAGACGGATAAATCATTGTAGTTTACCATCAGTTCGCAAAACTTAATTTCTACTGTTGTTACTCATCCGATGTATGTGTATGAACTACAATTTATCCGCCGATTCCAAAACTCAACAAACTACCTTGGAACAATGCGTTACTTTTGGGATATCACCTACATTTACTACTTCTTTCAACTTTGGTAGCTGCAACTTCCAAATACCATAATTATTAATAAAATACGGTAATTTTCAGCTGCTGCACACTTATTTGTGAGCCAAAATGAAATCTTCCAATTAGTATCGTTAAAATCAACAATTCATACGTAGCACCACACCAGCTTGGTGCAAACAGCTTTCCTTCGCATTTATAACAATGTTCGCTTTTATTTTATGTGCACAAACCTTCAAATTTCATAGAACACTAGTAAGCGATAACATCTATATTGTCTCTAAAAATGTCACATCCTCCATACAATTCAGCATGTATGAAGATTTTTTTAAAAATGAAACTACCCATTAAGTATTGCATTAAACAATTTCCACAAAAGGGAGCATTCATCTGTACTAAATTCTTTTTAAAAAGGCTTATATTATAGAAAGCTCAACAATACGTTTATATCTCAATATTGTGAGAAACTACAGAAATCGTCGCATCTAAAATTCTACAAGTTTAGCCTTCCGACTGAGTGTAGACTGGATATTACTTGTGGTTGGACCCGGAAAAGTGCCGTTCTTTAAAAACGTGGTTATCATTACATACGAGGCTTCTGGCTTGAACGTAGGGACCTGCATGATAGTACATACAATAAGTTGCTTGGTGCGATTAATACCCTCCAGTGTCTCTTTTGTACTTACCATATGTCCAGCACCACGAACAGTAAGATACATGAAGTCATTAGCAAAATTAATCAAGTGCCTACAAAAAAATGAGAGCATAAAATCAAATAACTAACGCCATATTTATCCTTATTATTGAAGGATACAAACAAATATCGACAACAAAGTTATACTATTTACCCTCCAGTTCGTTCTTTGCCATACAAAGTCCAAGGACGCCAATGCTCAACAATTTTAAATCCTGCTTACAAAATTAATCAGACATGAGCAAGAAAAAGAAATAAAAAGGCAATACAATAATGGCTGAAAAAATCCCTTACCCATTTGGTTCACCCAATATTCACCGCCGTTGTACTGCAATCAAACATTTTAGAAATGCATGTAGCGTATCAGATTTGCACTCGATAAATACAGCAAAAATATAATGCATTTCAAATTTTTGAGCAGTAATATACTACTCACAGGAACTATTACATCCGTGTCGCCATAGTAGATCAATACACGCTTCTTATTAGCGAGTAAACGATGGTATATCGGAAATACATTCTCTTCTGTCGATTTGTAGCTAACTGTTATAAAGTAAACATGTAACGCCATTTCTTTCGTTGACAATAAAATAAGACTCAGAAAAGTCCATCCAGCAGCTGCTACTTACATTCCCGATGAACGTTAGGTATATCAACATGCAAAGCCGCTTTTACTTTATCATTATTCAACCAAGCGGCCATGCCACGTTGCGCACCGCATGGATAATCATTCAAAGCGCCACCCACACCGGATTGTGCTGTACAATAACAGAACTACTTGTAAAAACAACGACATAAATATTACTTTGTGCTCCATTCTCATTTGCAATTGTACAAGAAAACTGACATCCGCTAGCGAGTCGATGTATTTGATTTTGCTGATGCACCATGCTAAAGGCTGGATTTATAGACAGTAACTCATCATGCTTTCCGGAACATTCATCGTACAAATTGTAAATATTAAATTGTCCTGCTTGTTGATTTACTAAATTGAATAAATCCTGCCCATTAATTCAACACATATCTTATTTTGTATTACGAGTATGTTCAATCAATTTTCCTTACGAAACATCCAGTGGCTTACTTCGCAACGGAAGTTATTTTTATCCGTTCCCTGAAGCCAATCTGTACATTTCTGTAGAAGATTTTCCCCCAGCTTTGCGGATATTTGACCATGACCGTATAACGTCTTCACATACTACTCATAAAGGCAGCAAGAGGAACGATCTTTTGAGTATAAGATAATTCATATTTCTATGCCTGTTACTCACCCAATAATTGTAATCGACACCACATCCACCACGGGTAGAAATACCAGTGCAACCGTCTCCAACAGCAACACCACCAAAATTGATGCTAGATAAAGAATAAAATATTCAATTTATAAAAATACTACATGCAAATCGGAAAACTCAAATTTAAGCCATACCTCGTATCGTTGTTAACTCGATCTGCCAACATAGGAACATAAATCCCACCGTAGCTCTCTCCGGTAATAAAGAAAGTATTTTTTTTGTAAGCAGGGAATTTCTGCAAAATTAACGAGAAAGTTTATCCATATATCGCGTAGTGTATAGTAACCTTCATTTTAGTCCATACCTCAAAAAAGTTTTTAAGAAATTCATAATTTTCATCAGCTGTGGATGTATCATTGTTTTGTGGACATGTATGAATACAATAGGAAAATCCAACAGGAGCAGGAGATTCAAAGAAAATCATGTTAGCCGCCTGTATGATAAATGATCTCAGCATGACCGAGTAGTTTGAACAAATACATTTATTTATTAAAATTTACTTTAGTCCATGCCCAAGGATTTTCAAAAATTTGAGGCACGCTGGTCTTGTTAGTGAAAGAGTTATCGTTCGTTGAGAAAGGGCCCATTTCAGTTAATAAACCAAGCATTCCAGAAGATCCTGGTCCTCCCTACAATTAATAACACTCTGCATGAGTTATATGATTCCTATCACAAGTTGATGTATGCAATCGCATACAAACCTGCATCCAGAGTACAATCGGGTCAGTTGAAGGAGAATTTTCCGATTCAATAAACCAATAATGAAGAAACTTGCTCTTTCCAGCAACAGGAATGAAGCCGCTCCACATTCGCGAAGGTAAAGTCCCACTAAACCCTAGGTTCCAACAATTTTTCGCAAGCGCACGTGTAATTTATATTTTCAAAAAAAAAGCTTATTCTTTCCCTTTAAATGAAGGCATTTATTTCATTTTATTCCAACCCATAATTTTACCTGGCAAAGAGGTTATCCTATCAGGATCGCTACTGAAAACAATCGGAACAACCCATAAGGTAACAGTGACTGCAACCATAAGAAGCACCGGTAAGAAAATAGAAAGCCCGCCTAAAGATGAAGCAATCTTCATTTTGAAAACAAGAATATAACAAATAGAACTCGATTTAATTTTTTGTTAAGTATTAAAAATGAGAAGTGTATTCTGTGTTCAAATTTAATTAAAACGGAATCATAAAATTTGTGTTTGAGGGATTGCAAATATTCACCGACACGACGGTACCATGAATCCACGGCAACGTATGCGCCACCGTATGCCACGGTAGGTATTTTTCCGTGCCAGTGCATTTTTCATTCATGATGGTGAGCGGCGGAACGATAAGTTTTGCGAAGTCTGCATTGATTTACTTTTGTGGGGTCGGCTAGCATATAGATGTATGCTGATTTATCAATTTTTCAATAGTGTGGCTATAGCATAATGCTACAATTTGCATTTCAGCTACAACCATTCAACCCATATTCTAAGTCTGTTGAGAACAAACCTTGTAAATGCAGAATATAAACAAAATTCGGTCAATATTTCTCATGCTACAGGTTTCTCTTTTCTTATCTGACTTTCCAAGCTACTTAGGGGTAAATTGTGCGCAAATCTTCGCTTAAATATTACGCATCGGTAGGAAGTCTATGACGGAAATCTTTTCTTGTTTATTGTTCTATGTATTGTAAAAGTTTACGAAAGTAGCCTCCACATTTCAGCAACGCATAAACTTCTTGACATAATGACAGCATCACTGGCTAAACGACTCGATGCAGCAGTGCCCGCTTAAAATGTTGAGCATGCCGTCGAATATGTAAAATTTACCAACAGTAGGCACCAATTTTTCTTAAGTAAAAGTATACCATTTGCATTATTTATGATTAAAAAAAATTTTCTGAGACGGTTCCTTTTATGAAAATAGTAGTATTTTAGATGGGACCCGAAATGGTGTGTGTTCGAATGCGCGTGAATATCATCTACTTTAACACAGGAGTTATCACGACGATAGACGAATTGTATATTTTTAGGATTGTGTTAAATTACGCTCCTAGAATCCTATTTATTAATGAGTAGTTCCATGAATTAGTTTTACACTTTTGTGTTTTATTGTTCCTCCCCAGTTTTCCCTCTTCATCACCATATTATGAATTCATTGCCACATTGTGAAATGCATAAAATATTAAGTTATGGTTACAAAGACTCCGCACACATTCGTGACGTGTGGCAATAGTAGCATTAATTACAACTACACATGTTCTTTCCTAACACACCTAAACCGAAACCACCAGTCACCCAGCACTTGCGAGGGGAACAAAGAGATATAACCGAGACTGTTTTTTTAAAAATCCTTTTCGTAGAAAGTTGAGAGAGATTTTTTAACTAATGTTTATACAATCCTTCTTTTTCCTTTTCCTCTCTGATTTCGTTTCGCCTATTGCGATAGACATTCGCAAGTTTTCTTATAGATATGAAACTACTGAGTTAAGCCTACACAGAACTCGTATTAACTAAAAGAAATTAGTTTACGAAAAGAGCAAGATATAATCAGGCGGGATCGAGTTATGATTGGCAAAGACATGACGATTAATTACAACACAGACTCATATTTTACATCAAGCATGGATTACGATACTCCGATGATTAGAAATGAATGAAGGAAAAAGTGAGTGAAGGGCAATACCAGATGTAAAGAAAGGTAACTGAACTGTTATAATTTTTTTTTTCCTTGGTTAAAGTTTATTTTTTTGCTCCTTGGATAAATTTTTGGAAACGAATGAGCTGCTTTTTCTCTGTTAAATTCAAGTTTTGTTGGTTCTTTAAAATAGATTAATAGTGTAAACGTGGGTTTCTGTAGACCACGTTTTGCCAATCGATTTATGACGATTACGGCTAATGTGAGGTGAAGTTGTGGGGTTGCCCGTTACAAAGTTATTATTTAGATAATATGGTATTTCATGCGATAGTTCTAGAGGATTGTTCATAACTAGGTAAATGTTACTTAACTTAAACATAAGTACATAAATCCTTAATCTTACTACCTGATATACCCGGTACTTAACGCGGCTTCAGAGATCGTATCGCTCGAAAGCAAATGATAACTAGAATCTTAATTTTAATCTTAGACTATAAACGAATTTCAACTACGTAATTCTTAGGAAGAAAAGAAAAATGAATTTTGTGTTTGTAAGAGCTCCACCGACGCTCGTTACCGTGAAAGCCAACCGCAACTCAATAAACAAAAGAAACGAAAAGGTTACGCAATGTAACAACACAGAAAA
>JADAQX010000323.1:0-52514 GCA_015476325.1 Cardiosporidium cionae
CAGCAGGGATTATTACTTGTACAATCTGCAAATAAAAACTGCGCTATGCTAGAGGAATTCAACCTTATTTTATGTTACAAAAATCGTTTGCTGCCTTTTCGCTTTGCCAGCACCACCATAATCCTTCATTGCCATATAGCCTTCCGCTACCGAAGCCTAAATTAAATTTTAAAAGATCTGCGCCACTTACTCCCGAATTCCAAATTTGACAGCAATGACAAGGAATATATCCAGAAAAATGTAAATTTCCTGGTGGCGGAGAGGCTTTGTAGAGGCTTGGAACCAGCAGGTACAGAAATAAAAGGAGCCAAATTAGCGTCTGAATAGGGCGAATAGAAGACGTGCGATGGTGCGTGAATATTATGGTATTGCAATTGAAAATCAAGTAAAACATCAAAAATTGCATTACCAGGCTTGCCCAACATGAAAGTCGAATTAACCATTCGCGCTGAGCCATTTTGCACTTAGGTCGTCCATCTTTTTCTGTTATTTTCTTTATCAGGCGGATGAATTTACCTCTCCAACCAACTGCAGTTTTTCGATTTACAATATCATACAATCGCTTAGTTTGTCCCCCCTTCTCTAAAAAAGTAAGAGTATACAATTATATTATTGTAAGCAGTTGCTGATGTAATGCAAATATTTTCATGCAGTATTTATAAAGGTCAATACGGTGTAAATTTGTGGTAGTGCATGCCAAAGACACATGCAGAATTTTTATTGCTCCAAATAATTCCAGATATCACTTACTCTTCTCGTTCATTCTTGCTTTTAATTGATCCCGCTTTTCTTTAGAAATATATTTAGATACAATTGGAGACAGCATAATTTTTTCTTGGAGCGTGCATTTATCAAACACTGCAACATTTGATATTGTACCGAATCCAAAAAGAATACCACCCAAGCACCCTCCCTGCATCAAATTTGAGATAGTATCGATTTTTGCATGCATATGATTAATTTGAGCATAGGAAAAGATTAAACAAAAACCATTTCCGCTTTTACCATATGAGCATAATTATCTGTTATTCCCCAAAAGCCAGTAATAAATCCGATTATCTGCCGCATAATTACAATTTTTTATATGAACACATTCGGACCATTTCTTTTGTAATTTAATCTCCTTACTATAATTAGGGAAACTAGAAGCGTACTGGAATACTTACAAGGATAATAAACATTGCTCCTAAGAAACAACCCGGTCGTGGAATAGTTTTCCAATATTCTATATAGAAAAACAGTAAAACAGCTGTTTTCACTCGCGCATGCTGCACCCCCCGTATTGAGTTAATAAAATATTTTACCAATACAATAGGATATTAAACCTCCTAAAAGTCCATACAATGCACCGGATGAGCCAACTGTTGACGAACAAGGATTGCATACTGCAGACAGTAAATTCCCAGTAATTCCGGAAATAAAAAAGAGTAACAGAGTCCTAACAAATCCCCAGTCCTGCCAAAGTGTAAAACCGATAAATCATCATTGCATAGCGTTGTTGTCAATTTAAGACACTCTGATTAATAACATACGAATGAGTACAAGCAATAATTGGAAGAAATTTCTGCTGCTTACCGGTTCTATCATCATCAGTAGTTGGATTTGGCAAGATACATTAATAAGTATGTGCAACCACCCCGCATGCAGATACATGGCCCAAAATAACCGGAAAATCTCGCCATAGTTTCGAATCAGATTTGCATTCAAAGCTCCTGCTTTTTTCAATGTTGCGCTGCTGAAACTATCCCAAGATGTATTGAATCCGCCAATCTTCCCGCTACGCACTAATTCAGTCGGGTATCCAGCAAAACTTGCACAACTTCCTACTGGGCACCTGTCTTTTGCTAAAACACCAGTGTTATATTCACATGCACCATATCCAATATCCACAATAAAAGGTTTCAGATCCAATGTGTATTCTGGATATAATACTTCACTAACACAGCTACCGTTGAACGTTGTGTAATTGATAACATGCCTATAAGGAAACGATAGAGGATGCTTTGCCAAGGTTAACGAAGATGAAACCAAACTTACGCTGCCAATTTTTTAATTGGTAGTTTTATAATTTGAAGTCAACTTACTCAAACAGGAAGTTCCAAGAAAGCAGAGCAGTCGTGGAAATACAAACCAGCAATTTACCACAAACTCCAATTTTCATAAGGGCAGGGTCAGCAATTTTAACTTTCTGCGAACTACCAGACCGTCTCGGGCCCTTTCGAAGTGCTTTCGCACGAAACGGATTGAGCGGTGCTCGCCGATCAACGAGTAAAAGGGATTTCCACAAGTCTGTCCCGCCGTTTGCTGTACATGTTCCTTCTCCAGCTACTACTGCCGTGGCTTCCTCTAAATCAAATTCTTCAGTTGTCATTCGTTCTGCTTGCTCTGTGGGAGGATTCTCGCGAAAAGTTTGCTCGGGTAATCGCAGTACAGTTTCTTCAATAGCAGCGAAAATAGATGGTTGGACCTTCTCTGCATTCTTTGGAACTCCAATATGCTTAATAGATTTTACTCGTGCTGCTGCTTTTGTTTTAAAAAATATTGGCACGTGTCGATTTTCTTCGTCCCCTTCAAAGATTTGCTCTTGCTCTGAAACACCTTTCCTTTTAGTCGCATATGGAGATAAAACTCCGATGCTTGCTCTTTCTTTTGATCCTTTTATTGTACTTGCCTTTGAAATCTGTAATGATCTCCTGCTTTCTCGTATGCTGCGGCTAGTTTTAAAGTGGATTTTTTTAGAGCGGGAAGCTTCTTTGATCGGCTCTCTCTCTCCCCCGACAACGACCTCCGCTACTTCGTCTTGATTGTTATCACTCATTTTTTTGTCTTTTCATTCGTAGACTTAAATTAAACTTTTCTCCAATGCTAGGAAATTGGATTGTGCTCATTAAGATTTTACGAAGGGAAACCGTAAGCTGTCATAAACTTTCTCTAAAATTATGGAATTTTCTACTAGCTCGGCAGTTCCGCAATAATAACACCCCTGCACTAGCCAATATTTTTTGGAAATTTGCAATTAAAAAGACTAACCAAAAGTTATAGAATTCAAATCACCTTAATTGATCATGTTATTTCTGTTTATAATTTACATTTTTTTCTCACATAGAACCTTATGATCACGAAATATGCTTCGTCTGAATGCTTGTGCTATTATTAATTGCGGAAAATTTACATTTGCATTCATAAAATTAACAGAATGTTACTTTTCTCTCTTCTCACCACTGAAAAAAAGTAACTGAAAAGGACAATGCGAAAAAAAAGAAATTGTACTAACTAGGAATTTGAGTTAAGATTCTCTCTTGAAGCTTTGTCAACATGTTTCTCTTTTTCAATGACTGACTTTTTGTAGTACTTATGTTCCTTTTTCCAATCATTCTTATTTCCAGTAAGAATGACAAGAAACAAAGAAAATCATTTGAAAGGAAAGGCCATTCAAAATAAAAGGTAAAGTTTGGTTGTACGATATTGAAGAAACATTGCACATTCTCTTTTCAAACTCATGTTCTAGAATTTGTTTCGCAGTGCATTGTGACGATATCACCTAGCTTACTAGCCTATTCATAGCAATAGCTACATAGTCGCTACGCTTTGCAGCAAAATAGCAAGTAGTGTGCGCAGGCAGTTCCGAGGTCTATAGTAATAGAAATAATTTATTTACGATAAATGGGTAAACAAAAATTTCAGGTTATTGATGTGGTGAAATTTTCGAGCATTCAGGCGAAGCAAATTTTGTTTGAAGTGGAACTAAGTAAGGCAAATTAATGCTGTATATTCATTGTTACAATAAAATGAAATAATCCAGCAGTAAATGTACTTCAGGTAATAAATATCATTGGCTGCAATAAAAGTGGCGGTAAGGAGTACATTATAAAGCGCAAAATACTTACTGACGAATTCAGAGCAGTACTGAAATGAAAGCCATGCTGCAGTTATTTGTAAATTTCTAAAATTTTAATCTCAAGTAGAATGATTCAAGAGTATCAGCAAAAATGCAGCCATCCAGAAAATCCTTTCTTCCAATAATAAAGGTTACTTGAGATGTAACGGAACGTATCCCACATTGTTCCACATAAAATTCACCTTTAAGGATTTTCAAAAGCGCATCAAGCTATTAAAAGAAAAAAGGTACAACGTCCTGAAAAAGAACGTTCGCATAAGAATCGAGATAAATATTTTCGATGATGTACTCCATTTGTGCCAATTTATACAAGCTTTGCGGCCAAAGCGGGCTTATCTCCAGAGGAAAAAATTTAAGAAACAGCAGCTAATTGAATAAAAAGATACTGCGCTCTAATCACATGTATTTTTACATGTAGTGAAGAGTGTTACACACTTATATGATCGATGCGAATACAATTTCGATTTCCACACGCCATTTTAGAGGGAGTAGTTTCCTCCGGGGAACCATGCACGGCAGATCGCAGCATACCTAGAGTTTGGTCATCTACTCCCAGAAGAGTATGTACAAATATTTAGTCACTGAGCACTTTAAATCCATAGACATAAATAAGACACTTTTTAACACTAAACGTAAAAAAATAGATAGAATACCAGCAAATAGATAAGCCAAAAGTTTAGTAACCCAAGAAAAATGCCCATCGATTGTGAGTATAGGATATCCGTCTGAGTCGATGTCACCAAACCAACGGACACAAGTATCGTCATCTTCGGATCTGAGCATTTAACATTTACAAAAATGCCTTTAACCACAGAGTATATACAAAAGCAGTATGTATTTCTGGGTGTACGTGAGAATTGGGTCTTCTCCAATAAGAGTGTGCTTCGCAATTGTCACTGTATGAAGAGACCAAAGAAAAAATCAACATTTTTATAAGACAACCTAGTTGTAACATGCATGTAGCCAAGGCTATACGCTTGTTTCCATAATAAAATTAGGAAAGTACCTTCGACTTACATAGCATTGCCTTTATTTGACTTTCATCCAAATGGCCTTTGACTCGACTTTGAACATACTGTTGCCATATGTAGCACATAGCCCGGATTTGTCGTTCACTTCTTTTAAAGCCTGTCATTATCTCTTCCTTCCAGCATTGAGGATCGTGTTTTGCATTCCGTAATTTGGGCGTATCATCTTGACATAAAACTAACGTATTCAAGTAATGATTACGAAAGTTATTAATATTCAAGTGCTGCGTTGACTTATACGGGTAATCAGTAGTATGCAAAGGGGGAGCAGCAGCAGTTAGGAAATGATATCGAAAACATTCTGCAGCATTTTTAAAATGAGTTTCTTGGGACAGTATCCACTTAATAAGTCGAAATTCGGAGGAGAAAGCCATATGAGTCATCTCCATCCTTCTGCGGTATTTATCCCACAAACAAGCAGAAGCAACACAAACGGAACCTGTCAAAATATTTCGAGTGAACGAAGACATGATTGACAGAAAGTTTTCGTCCTGAAGAAGCTCACGGAGAAGGGAATGCTCACCTTTACCTGCCAAGCCTTACAAAACCAAAAGTGTCTGCCACATGTGACATCAAGAGAAACAGTGAGAAAATATTAAAATTAAGTGTTCGTGAACTATTAATACAACAGTTTGATATGCAGAGTAGCCAAGTAGACAGCGAACCTTATTCATTACGATGTCAAGCATATACGAAAATTCTAAACGTATGTATCTCAATGCTACTCCCATACCAAACTACTAGTCTTTTCATGATTGCAAAGGCAATGGTAGCACCATGTAAGCTAACAAATATGTTCTATAAACGATATGAATAGTATCCCCTGTACAGCGCCACGAAGACCGTAAGAAGCAACGTCCGTTTTTGACTTGTCTGATCTCCTAACTCATATGTTTAGGTTAATATTGCAATGGAGAAGGTACTGTGATTGAATGCTCTGCAAATGACGATGTACCACATAATCAGTGTATCTCTTATGCTGGTAATTACAAAATATAGCAACATTCCCTTGTTCCCACAACGAGGCAGCAAAGAAGACTAGCGGGTTTTTAAAACATACGACGAAATGTTTGCTACGCCGCATTCAGACGGCAAGTGTACTTCCAAAAATAGCCCATATCTTTCGAGTTAGTACTACAAATCGTATTTCGTCTTTTCAAATTTGTACCACTATGATGTGTACTACACACTCTTTACGCTTGAATTTTCCGGTTGTTGCAAACTCTGCATTCCACGTTTATTGATTGAATGCAGCGATCTGGCATGAATAACATAAAATGTATTTATTTGCGGCAAGGATTGAAAGCGATTGTTTTGTTTTCGTTTCGTAGTTCTGATTAAAAAAGATTACTATATTATTTAATGCTGACATATTCTGGGGAACTTTGTGGGCAAATGATACTATGTAGCACAAGCAATTAAATTTGAAAATTTGATTGACTTATTGCGAAAAATATGAGTATCTTGGGCGTAGCCTCACTAACTACTCAATGCTTTCGCTGACCCAACCAGATATGGTTCCTCGGCTGTTCTTAACAAAGCTCACAAGTCATTATGCAACTTTTTCTACTTGCCACTCTACTTACCTAATGTAGAGCCTGTAGAAGCAAATTATTAGTGTTAAACAAGGCAAGCGGACTTGCAAAAAGTAACAAGTAAAAGAAGCAACAAAATGCAAACGGCAGTGATGGTAACAGTTCCTTTTCTATCTTTGTAGCTTCTCACGGAATTACGGGGTTTATTTACAAAAGTCAGTTTGTGCAACTGTAATAGAGGCTCACCTCCTGCGGATGAATTGATCCGAGGTAGTAATATTTTTAAATGCTTTTATCGCTAAATATCTTGCTCTATTTGATTTGCTTTTTAAAAGATGGAAATTGTATGCCATATTAAATCAAGCTTGAATTAGCGTTTCATTGAATCGGGGAACATACTCAGAAAATTGAGCAGCTGTTCAGCTGAAATATTTTACATCGAGGAAATTAGAGGAAAACGATAAGCAGACTACATTCGATACTCTACAATGGAAAAAGATTTGTATTGCAATCGCATAAATATTTCAGCGGCGTTTTAGCGTACAAAATGTAACAGTTCCCGTAAATGACCAAACTAACGCCTTGCTTTTATGGAAAAATATTGTGTAACTAATTTTGGTCTCCTGCAATAAACTATGGTGCGGTATGAGTCATCGGAATGCCAACAAGACACCTAGGTCAGGAATTTTTTTGCTTTTTTTCCCTTTGAAGGAAAGAAATTAGTCGCATTCTCAGAAATTGGAATACGTTAAAATGTCTGAGCCTAGCTTTTTTTTGTACTGTAACTCAGAATTCTTATAGTATCTTTGTGCTTTTGTCACCTTAGGGGAAAATCTTTCATAGAAAACCATTCACATTAAACTTATCTCATTTTTATCAGTAATGGGAAATGAATACAATTTATCTACATAATTTATTCGCAATATCTTTTTGTGTGCAAAGACTTTTGTGTGTTAGCTTAGCTATAGGCGATGTCGTTACATGCGAAGCAACCAATACTTGCGTTTACATATCTTTATTTGCAAGCACACCTTCAAACATGTTTTCCCTTGGTTGAATACACCTTTCCTTGTCTTTGAGAAAATACGCACGTAATAATTACTAGTAGTGGTTGACTCAACTCTCTCCTTTATTTTAGCTAGTTAATTTTTACCTTTCACTGTTCTTCCTTAAATAAATTTCAATTTTATGCATTTATATAAAATGATGTTTATATTTGATTCAATAATTTTAAATGCCCAGGATTAGTACAGGGTTTTGCTTTATCGTATTGCGTATAACACTGTTTATTTCTAAATAGTAAAGCAAACATAAGCGAGTAAAAGTCATAAGCATTTGGAAAAAGAGCTGCCGGCTTAAACTGCACATTTGTTCCACTTGTAATGTAATTTATAAGAGAAAATCAAAAATAATATATGGAACTCTTCACATTTCTGCTGTGAATGCGAAATTTGGCAACTTACTTTGGAATTACACCGATTCTATTCAGTGTGCTTGAGCGACCCATATTTCATCATTTTCTTTGAAGAGAAATTTCTACTGCTTTGTTTCCACTGAGTTTACGGTGGCATTGTAATAAAATATATATTATCTTCCATATAAGGTTTAACATTGCAATTAAACGTTCCGGAATGCTTTTGAAACTGTGTGTGGAGAATTAGGAAATGTTGTTCTTAGTGCATGAGCGATTAAGTTATCGCTTCAAAGGGAGAAATTTTTTGTTAAAATACTGCTATTGGTGTTGCTTATAAACGGGGTTTTTCTACTCCGCTCTATCAGTCAATGAAGACTACGGAAAATTTTGAAGATTACACGGAATTTAGGGTTTGATAAAGAAATTAATTTAAGAACTACTTTTATATAAATAAGACTTTCTCGCGCAGAAGACTCTTTTTGTAGCTAAAATGAATTACTGGAACGAATTGTCGTCGTCTCTTGTTTCATCACGTGGCTTTTGTACGATGAAAATATTACCCTAAATGTGTCCGAAAGTTAACTTGCATGCAACTAAATACCGTCATCTACTACCTACTTTTTAATAAAACTACCAAAAACATCATAACTCAAATGATTCAAAAGGCAAACAAAACAAACAGTGAAAGTCAGCCGATCAAAAGTTTGACTGCCGTGATTCATTATTAATGGGGAGAACTTTGGAATGTTATTCTTAATGCAAGGATACAAAAGTATTTTGCATGCGGTGATTATTTTTATTTAATGTACTATCAGCCTATATTAGTTTTTGCGCCGCGCTTGTAATAGTGGTATCACGACGGAGTGAACTACCTATTCTTAGTATTTTCATTAATGTTTTATATTGCTATAATTGTTTTATCGTTATCAAAATTACCTTTTTACTATGTAGTTATCTTTCTTACATTAAGTAAGCCAATATTCCGCACTTTCCCTGTTTTCCCCCCAAAGGTATCGCAGTGCATAAAAAGCGATGTAACAACAGTGAGAGTTGCAATATCGAACAATCGAAATAATGCGACAATTTACTCGATGTTTCCCGAAACTAGATGCACTTATTTCTACACCGTTGAGGAGGAGAGGGAGAAGTAGTATTAACGTAGGAAGAGATATATTCTTTTAGGTTCTTTTTGTTGAAAGTAGAAGCATGAAGGAGTGAATACTCTATCTTTCTATTCTTTTACGCAGTTCCGCAAATAATTATTATTAGCGTAGAGTAAGTTTATGTTTCATTGTATGAATTAGAAAAATACCCTCCTTACGAAGTTAGGAGAATCAACCTATTTAATACCCTACTGCATAAAAGAACTATTTCAGCCGAAGTCTTTAGTATACGACTGGCAGAGCGTGACTAATTCTCGTTAGAGCAACTCACAGAAAACACCACGCTCACAGCGGTAATACTAAGTGAGTCAATGCCCCAATGTCTGTCGTATAACTTACGCTAATATATAGTTGTTATTCGACTATGGTTATTTAGGGTTGTTACATTGCTGCTTTTCACAACTAACCCATTCTCACAGTATTTGTACTTTCCTCTCCGAAACTTTAAATACAGTTAGTATGAGACTTCGGTTTAAGATTGATATTAATCCTTTTGTACAGAGACAACAAGGCACTAAAACAATTATATAGAGGAACGGTCTTCTCGCATACAAGTGTGGAGAGGGTAATTGGTGATATATTTATATAGAAATGTAAAGCATAAAGCCAAAAAAATGAAAATAGTTCGATTCTTCTTTGCTTTTGTTGCATGATTCCTCACCTTTCTGCTTCATACGCAAATAGCAAAGTGATCGCAGTTCGGAACTGTTGCATTTCTCTGTAAAGAGCGTTAACAAAATATCGTACAACTTATCGTACGTACACACACAGGGTTACTAGTACTTGTTCCTTCTCATACACGCGTTCATCAGTAATTTCCCGAGGCGCTGCGTAACTGCCTCCAATTATCTTAGCGTAATCAATGATGGCACTAGGGTTATTGCAGTTGCTCTACTAAAGAGATACATTTCAGCACCAAAGCAATATAATAAAGACCGCTCTTTTGACCTTTGGTTAATAAAACACCGTGTACAAGCAAATAAGTTTCGGACATTGGTTTCTTCAATCAACGGTCGAAGTACTACTACCCTTGCTCATCAATTATCTCTAGGTACACGAATTCAAGAGGCTGAATGTCATGAAAATAAAACGAATAAACCAATGAAAGACTAATGCGATTTTTTAAGTTCATGAGGAATGCAAAATGCTCTCTTTGGATGCATTCTCTAATTGTACGTATACAGTTAGATAACAAGGAAGCTTAAATTTCCTCAATAAGTGAAACTTAAATTTCTTCAATGAATGAAATTTAACTCTCTTCAATAAATAGATAATCTTTATCACTAAATGAGCGAAAAGTATAATCGAATGGCTTAAAAAACCGTAGGCATGTCGTTCGATTTAGCTCTCAATCTATTTCATAGTGTAGAGAAGGTTGAACAAACATGTATAGAATGCAAACTCTCGTACGCCTACATATTCCACCTTTCTACAAACCCTAAGAAGTATCCCACAAAATGAATTTAAGCGATAGTTGTATTAAGTTAGTCGTGGTAGTTGTTAGCTGTCACTAAGCCTGCACCATCAGTAATCTTCAAATGGAAATCATGTCAGTGTGTATATACAAAATTTGGGTACCGAAAACATTTTAGCAATGAATAAATATACTATGCTTCTATAGGTAGCTGTATCGACTACTCTATTGTTCCAATGTACAATTTCAGCGAGTCGCTTTGTTTTAGAGTTGCTTGGAAAAGATCCTTTAAAACAGAACAACACTGCGGCAGATGGCGCGTTTCCGAAGTTGTGATGTGTTTGCGACATTTTACTTGCAAAACTCGGACGTAAGTAAAATTGCTTGGCAGGAAACGCCAATAGCGAAATCGGGGGTTGCGCTGTACGTTTCTAAGAGTTCAATTGCAAATAGAAGCGTAGATGGAAGCCGGGTGTAGCTTCTGGATATTCCTCCACCCCCTGATCAGCGTAGAATGCCGATGGCTATCATTATTTTTCTTTGGCGAAGAAGCATCAGAATGTTAACAGTTTGTTATGCAGAGGTACATCATTGTTTTTTCCTTACTGCATACTTAAACAGTGGTTGCAGGTGCTTGGTGTGCATTTTCTGCTGGATCTCATGTATGTATTAAAGTAGCTTTTTTTTTCGATAAAATACTTGTCGATGCTGTTTCTACTAATTTCATGTCTCTACGTAGAAAAAAGCAATTTTTTACCGTATTTATCGTCTTTTTTGTCCGTTTTTTTAAGTAGTCAGTTCTGTCCACATCTTCACTACTCGTTGAGAACCAAGCAAGCGTAGTTTTGAAAAAGAATATGCTGTTTCTTTCTTATTTGTAAATCTTCTTGGCATTTTTCTGTAGCTGCCATTTTTGTCTGTTCGATGTCAAGTATTATGAAACTATTCATTTCAAACTATGCCATGCTGCTGCAATTTGGTGAATAGCTTCGTGTTCTCAGTTGTTAGTCGAGTGAACTTTCAATCTGAATGTCAGTGAAACCGCATTATAGGTTACATTTCCCACTGATGTGTAAGCATTTTTATGTTGTAAAAGGGATATAGTTTGTCTCCGGTTTTAAAGAAACTTGCGTTAGTAATTATGGTAATACCAGTGAACATTATGGGTGCTATCTGTGGCGTAGCACTCAGTTTTGGGTACAATGCCTACATTTTTTAATTGATCTCCGCTTTACATAGAATGAGCTGTCGCGAGTTTCGCCAATGTGCTTTCTTCGCATTTCAAGTTTATTCGAAATAATAAACTCATAGACATTGGATAATTTATCTAATATTTGGAAACTGCTTTTTCTGCTAGATTTTACTATGTAATATGTTACAAGTATGCTTACTCATTTTATAAATGGTTGCAAAAATTTTATTGAATGATAACTATTTATTCAGTTTATGCATGGGTATTTAGATTTAATCTATTTGAGTTATTTTTACTGTAGTAAATTCTTAAAACATCGCATTTTATTTCAATTTTCAACAATTGGTTTGCGTGAAACAACTTGGACATTTCTTTATATCTTTATTCGGTTTTTTTATAACAAAGCACCTCACTTATCGCTGATATTTTTTTGTAAAATGATATACCTCTCTGAGCAGCAGCGTAGCGAGTTTCCGCAAATGCAGCGTGTTGGAATGCCTTCTACTGTATGGATTGGTAGTTTTCCAAACCCCTCTCAAGCAGAAGATATTCCTATTGAAATCATAAGTGCAACTGAAGATATCGCAGATCGCATATATAAAAATACCGTTAGTATGCACCCCTTTCCGCTCAGCTTGGACGTTATCCGTAATCCTGAGCAAGATCTTCAAGGATTAGCGGATGATTTGAATTTTTTTGAAGCCAACGGAGATTTATCATGCTGCACTGAATATATGGTAAAACTGACTTTACATTTTTTTCCTTTAATCTCATTTCTGTAAATCGCTTGTGATGCTTTGTTATTTTTTATATTTTATTTCATTATAGATGGCTCGATATAGTCAAGCGGATCTTGATTCCCAAGATGCGTTAAGTAGTGTCAGTGAGGGTGCACTATCTGAGGAAGATTCCTCTACGGATGTCTGCAACTCTCCTCATTCTTCTGCTTCGATTGATTCACAAGGTTACATAGATGATTTTCTGATTGTATCAGCTGATGAATTTTCTGATCGACAAAACGATTTTTCTTCATCAGAAGAAAGTGCTCAGCAGGGGGAGGATGCTGCTTGGCCAATATATATGAATTCAATTGACTCGGTTGTCAATCTTTCTATTCGATATACTGAAAACAAAGTAGAGTATAGCAATGATCGGCCACCTCGAAGAACACATTCTCTTGCAAGTAATGGAAGTGTGCACAATATTCGAGATATGCCATTTGCTGAAGGTATCGGACAGATTTTCCATTCCGTCTCAGGAAATGTAGAGAACACTCCATTTTCGCGTAAACGCTGCTTCTCGGAGATGCAGCATGATGAATGCGATGAATCGCTGCAAATGCCAGATTGCTTTGTACCATCAACTTGTCTTGTTGCAGATAGTAGCTATATGAGCTCTTCTAATCTTGTGGCGACGCATGCTACTCCTCTGAGGACAAGAAAGGGTTTCCGAAAACCTATACTGATTTCAAATGATTTAACCAAACCTCTGATGGAATATCTTCCGGAAACACGAGTAAGGAGGGCGCTAGCGGATATGATATTGGTGTATAACTTCCATTCGATTTTTTACATTTGTGTCCTGTGATACACTATGCGTCATTTTCAGGAATGGAGAGTTGTTTGGATAGAAAATGGCGAAGCGAAGTACAAAGTCTTTCAATGCAAGGTGTGTTAACGTTCTAGAAAAGCTTTTGAAAATAATAAAGAAATGTAGAACTCATTGTTTGAATTTGCAGAAGCATGGCAAGCTAAAGGCGCAATCGTCCGCTCAGCTATTTTTTGATGATTTAGTGGGAAGCAAGTAATAGATGGGCAGATGTGACTGTTTTAAACACACCTTTTTCTGTGTAATTATTATCTACTTTGCTTTTTAAAGCACTCTGCTGTGTTATACATCTTTCTACTTGGCCAATCCAGTACTAGAATGTTTGACATATGGGCCTTAATTACATCTCGAAGAATTGTTTTTCTTGCATCCTTGTCTTCGAATAAAAAGTTAGTTTATGTAAGGTCCATCACATATTTGGGCTATGTATTGTTAGTCGAAAGTTGCTGTAAATTATATTCGGTAGACTCGCATCGGAAAATGAAGTTATTTTTCGTCTCCACCGATATGCTCCTGACAATACAAGTGTTGGTCTTAAATAATTTGTTAGTATTTCATTTCTTGAAAAATTTATATTTACCTCTCATTTTTTGTTATATTTTTTTGTGTACGATGATTGATACTATGGCATTGTATGTTAACATTCTTGGTTTACCCTAAGAAATTTTCCTCTGAATTACCACAAATTCAGCAGTGGGGCGGTGCCTTTTTTGTCATGCAGAGGATATATTTAACCGATGCTACGTGCTAAGTGGTATAACGTAATGAAATTTTTGGATGTGGGTAGGAAGCAATTGAACAATATTTTCTTTCATGTGTGTGTTTTGACGAGTGTCTTCTTTTGAACCCTGTATCATACTTAAACTTGATCGAAGCTAATTTACATTGATCAGCTAGAAGTTGCGCTTTTAAATTTTCTTTTAGTAACTACTGGAGGGTGTAAATATATTTCAGCTTTGGCACTTAATGAAATATTCACTTTTGTTGTGTTAAAATTGCTCATTTGTTATGGGCATACTTGCTTGCAATGAGTTCAACTTTTATGGGCACTTTTTGAAGATTTGTTCAAAGTTATATGTATGGTCAAACTAAGAAATGGTGCAACCGTAGCCTGTTCGCTATCATGGTATGCTGTTCGGGAGGCTGAGCACTTTCCAGCAGCATGGAACCACTGGTTGCAAACAATACATCGAATGATATAATTGCTTTTATTTTAAACAATGTCGTCACAATGTTGTTAATATTTTTTGAACATTTGTCAATGGCTTAACATGTTATGCTTCTAGGAAAGCCGACTTATTTTCATTTGTAACGTCTGAAATTATATCTATTCTCATCGCGCTATTGTATGAAGTAATTGAATATCGGAAGGAGCAGAATTTAAAGATTATGCCAGTAAATAAGCTGCGTAACTATAGGAAAGGCATGATGCCTTTGAAAATACGTACTGAAACACCGCAGAACTGCTCTTAAGCAGGTTAATGAGCTGCGTCCGTTGTGGCTGTGTTAATGTTTCAAAAGAGCTATGTTGTTAAAACCTTTGAAAAAAATACCTTTGCTAGCAGTAGCCTAGTTAGGAAAGTAATGAGTTAGCGTGTCCTTTTATTTTCTTGCAAAACACCGTTTCCCGTGATGACAATGGTACAATCATCCCCAAGACAAAAGCTTGAAACCATTTCGTGCAAAAGGTTGTAAACTAACATTGCCTGCAAAAATGATAATTATGTTTTTTTGATGTAGTACCGTTTGTTTATAATATATTTAAAGACAACTAACATTCATACAGCGGCTTTTGTTCCCCGATCTAATGGACACTCCTGGTAATTCATCTTGTGACAAAATTTTGTCCTGTATATGTGTAAAAATAAGTTTATGACCCGAGGAGTTTCCCCACAAGTAGAGTTGATGCTTGCCTATAATATATAAAATAAAACAAAATACATGATTTGTCAACGACGATACCATACACAAACTTGTATACACTTTGCAAATACGTTTTCAGCCGAATCGAATAGGCTGTTCGGATTATACTTACTTGTAATACACCCTGAATGCTGTGTTCCGCATGAAACATGCAAAGCATGATAATTATCACTTGAAAGCTTGATTCTCTAAATTGAACGCAAGGCAATACTTGAAAAGTATTTGCAGGTACAAAATTCAATTCAAGCCTTAAAGTTAGTTACCTTTGGGACCACCTGTCGTGCATCTTCGACAGGAATTCCACATTGCCCTGCTAAATTGTCACCAAATGCCCATATTCTATATAATAACCAAGCTGCATGGATTTTGAATACTACATATCGCAAATTTCTCGCATGACAACATGTAGATGACATGCTATTTAATCCTAATTGCTTTGATAACTCGGAATTTTGCTGAGAAAAATTACATACCGTCCATCTTCTGCTAAAAGAAGTGCATGGCGAGCCCCTGCGGCAAGTTGACTAATTGCAGGTAGTCGCGATCCATCTATTCCAGCTGCCGTTATCTTCTCAAGAGCTGTGAATAGCATGAAATAAATCACCCGGGAAATTTTGAATTACTTTCGCTTTTTCGCTATGCTAGGCTCTGCTACTTTGTTTTCTCTATACCTTTAAGTCGTGTGTCTTTTCGCAAACTTTCCTTCGTGTTGCAACGTTCCGCATATGTTCCGTCACCCCAAACGAAGACCTCTCCAGTATCTAGCAATGTTAAGCATGAGGAATAAGAAACATGCAACGTATTCAATAATCAAAAGCGGTACCTTTGTGTTAGTATATTGTAGTTTTATCAGTAACTATCGAATTGTTGAAAGAAATGCTCAAGCTTATTTCTTTGCTCTATCGTACCACTTAAGAAAAGAGAGAAAGACTTTCCGATAACTATCTGCTTTATTCCTAAAATATTATCGGCTTGCTCCGTGCTGATGCATTTTGAGGGATAACCGAAGTATTGATAATGAAAGGAATAACCCCACAAAAAAATGTCGTCGTGAATGGATGCCGCGATAGTAGCACTATATCTCGAAGCAATAGCGCGAAATTTTTGATTTCGCTCGGGAAAGGTAGTGAGTTGCCCTGGCCGAGTTCGATCCGGCCCTTTCCCTTCTCCGATAAGATTACCGGCACCCCAAGTGTAGACGTAACCCTGTAGCAATTATGTAGTTTGTCGCAGAGATGCTGCAAGGTGATTATTAGTGAATTGACAGCATAAAAGTTATTATTGTGAAATTGTAATGCGCTATATTTGTAAATTTAAAAACTAGAAAACCTACATCCCAGGATAGAGCCACAGAATGGTCAGAGCCACAAGCAATTTCTCGCATATGATCGATGTCTCGTATTAAATGCGGTGCGTTCGTCTTTAAAATCAATGTCCCTAAACCCAACTGCCCATCCCTTCCATCTCCATACGAAAACATGTAACCTTCACTCGATAGAAAGAGGATATGGGCTCTTCCCACCGCTACCGCAGTAACCTTGACCGCGGCTAATTCTTTTATGATTATAGGTTGTTCACCTTTGTAGTTGCCACCTTCAAAACCTAAAAGGATGCAGCAAAATGAGTATACAAATTAAGACTGCACCGATTGTGTATTGAGCTGTAGGGTTGTACTGCGTGTAACTTAGCAATCTTAATTAAGTGAGTGGGCAGCTTTTAATTATAAATGCTCCAAGCTCGGAAATTTCCACTAAATAATACTGTTTCAGTTTTCACCTCCCCAAATATATATCCTTGTGGCTGAATTCAAGTCCTGAGGGCCTTGTTTAACTGTACGCACAAGCAATTTTTTCATTGTAATATACTGCGGTCCCGTATCGAACTAAATAAAATTGTCTACATGACAAAATGAGCTTTGCCTAAAAGAGTTATACGCACTGTAAGTCGAAGAAATAATAATTCCAGTCTCCCTGCCGGCCACCTGAATATGAGAATACAGTGTATGAAACTTGGAAAACAATTTCAAATATGAAAGCAGGAGTTGCTAAACTTTGCTAGTACCTTCGATACACTTTCAGTTGAAGGGTATCGGGACAATTGTTTTTGCATGCTTGCTCCTGAGCCCAATCACGAATCATTTCCATAGGTAGGTGAATCTTAGATTATATTTCATGTTGTTAAACAGCAACTTTGGAATTTTATGTCGCAAATAATTTTCTTACAATACAAAAATCCCGGGTAAAGTAAAAGTAAAAAATGACACTATCTTGCGGAAAGGAAGCAAACTAGATTGAAGTCACGGTACAAAAGTGACTTCGTTGAGTAATCAACCCTCTGTGAAGAAGACAGAAAATTGATTTCACTCAGACATCCAAAAAGCATATTACAACAACTTTCGATCAATAGCATCAAAAAAGTTTTCAGATTTTGTCAAAAAGAATACAAGTACTGCTGAATTTGTGTGTGCACTTAAGCTAAGAGCTTTAACTAATAACTTGCAGATTTGGTGTGGTATATTTTGCTTTGCCGGCAAATCTTTGGCTATCTATCACCTTAGCCTGCACCATCCTAGCTGAGGTAAAATTGAAAGATGATAATTCGTAAGAATAATATTCTGGGTCGATACAAATTGCAAAGAGAAAATTTTACTGCAGTCTCACCTACATTATTTTTGTTCTTTTGTAATTCCTTTTGTTATTGTAAAGTAACAAAAAAATAAGGCTACCTGCACAAGGTATGATAATAGTCATTGGCACTATAACTTTAGCACTATTCGTATAAGTTGATGCTATCCACTCTTCATGATTTGCTTGCTTATAATGATTGAGTTGCCTGCAACTCAGTTGAGCAGGCTACAAGGAATGTTAGCACAATTCCGATTTTGCATCTTCTTTAAATAATCAAACGGTGGAATAGCATTGCATTCTACAAATCTTCATTCGCAAATCACGTAATGAGAAAAAGCATAATTATTTTTGCATTTGAAAGACTACCAGCCCCTATGGTTCATTTTAGAGCACTTGAAAAACTGCAAGTAATACTTAAAAACCCAAACTTATTTGAAATTGATTTCTGCAAAAGATCAGCCACAAAGCACGCATAAGAATTTGGGAAAGAAAGAAACATGCTGTTGTTGGTGGCAGCGACAATAAAACTAAAAATATTTATTTATTAAATTTGTTGCCTTTTCATAAATATTGGATGAAATTAAAGATGCTACGAGAGATTGCTAGAGAAAAGTGAAGAAAATAACCTTCGTTATCGCAATTCACATTTTTATGATGGCAAACACTACCATAAAAAAAACGAGAAAACATGGCAGAGCATTTCCACAAATGAATCAACATATGCAATATTTGAAAATGATTTGTTGATATGTCATAATGGCTTACTTCTGCTCGCTGTCTCGGCGTAAACAGCCAGCTTCAATAGGTTTCCTCCTCCCAAAACTAAGAGAAGATTTGTGCCATTGTCAAATTGATTGTCAATAGCAAAGAATTAAGCAAATTTCCCCTAGCCATCTTTCTTTCTTTCTGCGCACGCGAAATTCCGATTTTTTATAATAAAATTTCATTCTAACATTACGATGTGATTGTTTGCATAGTAACTAGAGCAACCAAATAAATCATTCTTCTAGGAAACTGCTATCTGTAACTTTGCAAACATTTCAAAATATAATTGACCTTCTGTATGACCGCATTGTTTGTGCATGTCGAATGGTAACTATGATATATATCTTTATACTTGTTGACAAAAGCAGAAGATTGGTTCTTTTCCGCTCAACAATACTTGACAAACGTGCAATACCATCATTTGAAATGGCAATGCCATACAAACACAGATGTCACAGCTTATACTGCTTTCCTACTTCCCAGTTAGCTTCTTTTACTTCGATGGTTTTGGAGTTGTATTTTTTGATATGGAAGGAAATGCATTAAAAAAAACTGTCTTGAATTTAAAATGAAGTTCATGACAATGAATTTGCCTTGTACTTTTCCATTCGGCGAAAGGCAAGAGTTAACACTCGTGGCTTAATTGCAGAGCTGTTACCATTCTTACAACTTGAAAAATTCATTACTGCAACGCGTATGTAGAAAATTGAAAGAACCCCTGCCATTTTAAATGTAAAAAGAGATAATTTTTATTGTGTTTGCATCAATATGGTTATGGAGGGATGCACTAAATCCACGGTGGGTCTGCGAATGTAGTTGCTATTCACCGTTGCATTATTAGGAGATACCCTCAGCATTGATATTTCTTAATTAAAGTTTGGGTTTCAAAATATACCGGCACAGCTTGCCTTTTTCTGGAAAAATATGTCATAAATGAGAGGTATTGCTATTAAACTGTGCATACAAAAAAATCTCAATAGTTTGTACAGTCTAAAGAGCAATTCGGAATGATGAATTTCAATTTGTGCCAAACAAAATAAATAAATACAATGTATTACAATAATACGAACTGAGCATTTGCAAATAGAAATGTGCACGCTAACAAAATGCAATGAGGATAGCCTATGCACCCATACATTTGGAAAGTCCTGTTTTTGTTAGTAGGCTGCCTTCCTACTCTTGCTTTTGGTTGTGATCACACCATGAGCTTAGTTGTTTTCTTGCATGTTACACACTAATTTAAGATATTTTGGGATTAGTAATTTTTTCTGTTTTTAGTGATTTTGCTTTTTAATGTTGAAAATAAACAAGCCAGCTCGTTAAGCCAGTCTAGTTAGACTTAGGCTTAGAAGCTGGAAAAGAAATTATTTTAAGAATGCTATTATTTTTTTGAGGTATAAATTAAAAAGACATGCTGATAATAAAAACAAAAACGGCAAGTAGTGATGATGAAGATAAAAAACATGATACCATGAGGTTCGATTGTGCATAAATAATAATACTCTTGATTTTATTCAAAAATAGACAATTTGCGGAGGATTTACATTTTGCACAAAGATGTAAAGGATTACTTATGTAACAATGGTATCACGACGGAGTGAACTACTTATTCTTAGTATTTTAATTAGTGTTTTATATTGCTATAATTATAATATCATTATCAAAATTACCTTTTTACTATGTAGTTATCTTTCTTACATTAATTAAGCCAACAATCCGCAGTTTCCCTGTTTCTTCCCCTCCTACAAGTGTATCACAGTGCATATAAATCGATGCACCAGCATTGAGTCGCAATATCGAACAATCGAAATAATGGGACAATTTTCCCGATGTTTCCCGCAACTAAGACCACGTTTCCAACTTACAAACCCACTTCAGTAAATCACAACAAAACAAAAACGAAAAACATTGCGAAAGAAATACTCGTCTAAATTACAGGACCATCAAGGGAAAAAAAACTGTTATAAAAACTTGATCTTTGTTTCTTCCCATAGTTAGAAAACTATCACTACTTCTATCAACTTGTCGCAATTGTTGATGCAAACTACTTTTACAAATCAGGCTTTGATTGTATCTGCATGTATTCAAATACAAAATCAAATTGAAACTCAACTTACATCTAGCACACATTGATGTAACACTTTATAACGTAACAAATACTAAGCGACTGAGTTGCCTCTATGTAGGGTTGTAATACTAAAATTGACTGCACACTGATAAAAAATTAACTTGCTTACTCTTATTTAAGAACCCTATTTATTTATTGGATACACTTCTGCCACCCAGTTACGTACAGTTTCCTTCATAACTAAGCATTCCAAATAATAAATTAAAGTGTAAGAGATGCAAGCAGTGTCCACAGGATAAATAAAAGTAAAACCAACGACCAATTGGAGGCAATGGCCATCATAATGATGGCCAACCCATTAATAAACGGCAAAGAGAGTGCAGGAATTATATGAAGGTGGGTCATTCACTTTTTTCTTGATGTACTTCAGTAGAATATATTTTACCTTAAGGCTTCGGTGCTTCTGATTTTTTTGGTTCCTTACAGAGTAAAGTTAATTCTTTATTTTTATGTATTAATACAAACAGTTGTGGTTCCTTTGTTATAGCATTTTGTATAGCCATTTTTTACTGGGATGAAAGAAAACCTGTTTCTTTGTTTGATTCGCTATTCAGTAGTTTAGTTGTTCATCATCCTTTTCAGTTGGAATTTTTTTGTCATAACGTTTCTATTTGTTGCTACAAATAACAAAGCTTTCAACATCATCAATAATTCTAAATAAGTTGAGTTAACTCTGATTCGCAAAACAAAAAGTATCTCGATTATTGTACATCCAGATCCAACGTTTATGCAATTTACAGCGGTTCAAAAAAATCTAAAATGTGACTTTCAATAGCTCTGAAAACTCAACATAATTGTAGTCTTGATATACAAAAATGCTTAAAAAAACCAGATTGATCATTTTTTCACATGGCCTCATTTTATAAGAAAATTTTCCCACTGTATAAAATTTAACTTTGAAATCGGAATGTATTTAAGTTATCACACAACTAGTCTATGAAAGACAAATAATACTTTCAATGATTTCTGTTGTGAAACAAAAGTTTTTAGCTGTGGATTTTATTAAGAAATGGAGTTCTAGTCTGTATCAGAGGTGTGACAATAGCACAGATTGGGTAGCCTGAATTCAGTTTACTCTCCGCGAGGAATCATGGCCCGCTTGAGAATGTTGGGCTTATGTTCTTTGTATAATTAAATTGCTTTACGCCTTGTAATGCCGATTTTTTCTTTGCAATAAGAATCCATGATTATATTCAGTTTAAGTACAAAATAAAAATTAAAAAACCCAAAATGAGCGGCTGCGATGAATTATCTGAAGCGCATTTCTTTGTTCTAGGCTAAAAATTACACGGGGAGTGGGCCAGAAATACTAGAGGAATTGCGAGACTTCGTACCGTTTCTCCAAGACAAACTTTTCCATAGGATCATAGCCCCGCCCCATTCGATCTCGTCCCTAACTTTTCGAGTCTTTTTATGGATCATGTGGTTCTATCCTCACCGTTTCCGTCCGTTTTTTCTGTTTGTTTAGCTCATTAATTTGCTTGTAATGCACAGGGCCAGAAGCGTAGCATTTTGATTGACTTAATGAGATGTTTTCGATGTGGGAACCTACATGATACCAACTTATTGAATCGTAATTGATGACTTGTTGCAGCACGCTGTATTAAGCTGGTTGGCTTTTTTGACAAGCTAGCAAAAATTCTCGATTCGACTTCTTTCATTGGTCCTGTGCAGCAGCATGTTTACAAACAATGCTTGTCTCTCATTCAAAAACATTTGTCTGTAACTCGTTGCCCAACGTTTTCTTAGTGCACTTCAGAAAATTAACTTTAGGAAGACGAGTAATGATAGGCAGCTTGGGGCACTATGTCGATCGGACATTCGTTTTCCATTACGATGCATTCATGCTGAGATCATGATTTTGTCGCGGTTAAAGCCGCTCTACAGTCGCATGTGAATAACCGCTACCCGAAAAGATGGTGAAAAGTCTTTAACTTTACTATTTACCTGCAAAAACTGCTTACTCTTTTCCGAGATGAAACGTGGAAATTGTTCCTTTATTATAGTCTGAAAAAATAGCAAAGCTTTCAAAATAAAATGGAAAGAAAGAATGCGATTCCTCTCTCTTTTCTTGAAGCAGATCCTTCTGGGGATGGAGATATTTTGTTAGGTAGTTGCACGAACGATCTTTCGACTCCTTTTAATTTATGGAGCAATACGTCCCCAAATCGGACTAATCGCCATACCTATGCACAGAGGAGGATGTTAAGCCTTCCGTTGCCCTCTGAAATTCGAGCTGGTACTTGGCGGAAAACACAATCATTATCGAATAAACCTGCATCTGATTTACAGGAAAGTAACTTGGGTAAGAATTATTTAGAGTTTTCAGGGTCTATGCCGTCTAGATTACCAAGTTCGCAGGAAATGGAAATTGGTTACTCTTTTCCAATTGCAGCTGCTTCATCAGCAATTGAGTTTTCGCAGCGATCCACTTCCGTGCTGGATGTTTCTCCCTGTAAATCTATTTCCCCTTTACTGGACATTCATATTGAGGTAAATACCCTCTGACTTACTTCTATTATGATTATATAAAACGACAGCCTTTGTTAATAGTAAATTATAATCTACTTACTGTATATTATCTTATACTTTATAGGAAGTTGAATTCTTTTTCTTTTTTTCTATATTAGCAATGTTCGCTACCAAATTACCCACATGAATGTGGCGAATCAAGCCATCATCGTCCTCCAAAGTGGGGTAACGTCCAGGTGTTGCATTCTTTTGCCAACTACTTCTAAGTGTTTTTGGAACGTGTATTTTCATCGCTTAATTTTATCTATCATGCAATAAACAGCTTTATATGTTGAATATTTAGGTTATAATTGATATTGATGACACGATTTTGTCTAGTGGAGGCGTAAAACTATTCAACTTCAACATTGGAGGGATAGACCAACAGTATAAGCGGGGTGAACTTTATCCAGGTGGAAATGACTGCTTCCATGGCTTTGCTAATAGGCATTTTAAACTTTCTGTGCTGCTCACATTTTGATTTCAAGATAAGGTTGCAGCATCTCTTTTTATAATAAATGTTATCACGTTTGCCGTTACAATTTTAGGAAGCGCTCAATTTGTATTTGAACTTGCTATCAATAAGTTGAGAAGCGACGAGCAGCCCTTATCTGTAGCTGTTCTGACTGCGCGTATACCCCAAGTAAGGGATATAAAATATTGTGTTCCAGTTTGCTACCTTTATTGATGTTTTATAGCTTAAATATACCACCATTGATTTATATTGGGACGTCTTTTTGTAATTATAATTTACGAGGATTTCTGAAAGGATTTTTTTTTACGTTGGCTCGTATTGAAAACTAGTTTTATGGAATCTTATCTTCAGGTTCCTGTACGATTTGATTCTTCTATAAATCAGAAATTAATTTCCACTGCAGAGCGAAGTGGTATCAAGAATTGGGGAATTGATTGCGATCGAAAGTATGAAAAAATACTGGAAAGCATAGGATACATTTACTATTTTTTAAAGTGATTGTTAAAATTTTTATTGACCCTTCGATTATCCTGATTTGGTATTCTAAAATGCAACCACTTCATTTCTTTTGTACAGAGTGATGTATTCAACCCTTAATGAGTGGTTCTTTCAAGAAACAAAAGCTGCTAGGAAATACGATAATTTTTTAACGATTTATCGGCAAATGAGCAAGATTCACAACAATATGCTGTGCGTTTGATTCTGTATTTTGAAATTTCATGTTTTGTATCAATTTCAAAAAATTTTACTCTGAAAGTGATTATCACAAAAAACTCTTTACAGGTATATCTGGATTGGTGATACTGGAGAAATGGATGAAGAAGTGGGGGAAATGATGGCGAACACTTTTCCGGAAAACATGAAGTAATTTTTCTTCGCTTCAAATATTTTTAACTTTGATGTTTTTGTAGTATTTACAACAACACTAGACGTATTTGGTTTAAATATAGTTTTGCTCAATAAAATTATTGTGTATGAACTTGTATGCAGTGCAGTATTTCTACATTATGTTTCTGAAAAATATCAACCTAACGCCAAACTTCCTCTTGATAGGGCTGTTAATGGTGTGCCCTTTGTATACTTTAGGTACTATAAAGATGTTGTGAATATTGTTTATGGCTAAGTATTCATTTGTTGAATAGCAATTTTTTTGGCTGTTAGCATTTAATGAAATGATTTATGCTTTAAAATAATAGTTGTCTTGGCTACCTAATTATACTGTTGTATGGTTTTGTACTATTCTTTTTTTGTGTTGCTGCTCGTATTTGAATGGGAATAAGATGAATTTGTGGTAATTTGCATGCTAGACAAGGGAATTTTGCAATTTTTTTTGGACCTTCACTCTGCCTGTAAATTAACTTTAGCGCTGTAATGATGTGTAGAATGAAATTTGAAAAAACATACTAGTTATTTCAACCTTAATCATTCCATCTCACGCTATGTGTAGCATGTGCAACATTTAACTTTATTCAGCTGTGCTATACTCTTGAGCTATTTCTTTTGCTCTCAGCCGCCGGTACCTCATTTCGCTTGTCATTTGCTTGATATTATTATTATTATTATGTATTCTTTGTAGGACTTATGTAGATGCTGCTCGGAAAGCCTGTGAGTCAAAACTTCTTTCTGAATTGAATGCTACACGAGTAATTGTTCAGGTACAGCAAGCCATTAGTATTTTGTAGAGAAGTGAGTGTATTGCGATTATTTAATGTAATAAGATAATATCATTTAATGTATTTATTAAAAGGAACCCAAGTTTTTCAGCTAACCAAATTGTGCAACTATTGCTTTTAAAAGTGCATTTATTCTGCAGGCTATTCGGGACTTGGATGCTTTGAAAGTTACCTCTTTCTCTTCGAAGTGGTTTGACTTGTTGCGAGATTGGCAGGTAAGGCTTCAATTATATTAGAAAATCGGAATTTTACTTCAATAGTTACGATTGTAGCTACGTTTTAGTTAAACTTTTAAAAAATGTTTTTGTACCTGAAAATGGTTCTAATGAAATGTATGCGTATTTATTGTACTATTCTGCTTAAAGAAGTCGGAGACTCTCTTTCATTTGCGAGATTCTTCCATTCCTACCGTGCGGCATGCTTATGAAATTGTTAAAAGACAACGAAAAGAATTCTCTAAATGTTTAAAGATAAGAACTAAAAATGCAGCCAGTACTTAAATTCGACAATTTTTAATTCAGATTTCTTTTTATGTTCCTAATCAACAATCTGTATATGTAAACTTTTGTTTTTGATAATTTTAAAAAGAAGCATTATTCTATTGTAAATTGTAAAACTACTCTTGTATCTAAGCATTGGATGTTGCTTATTTTTTTTGTTACATTCTTATTCTTTAGCACCTAAGCATGATATCTATTTCTTGAAAAAGTTTTCATTATTTGTTCAATGATAATGCTTACTGTAATATTTTAGCTAAGATATTTTTTATTGCGCATCGCTTAGCTTTAGTTTGAGTTGGTTTCCGTGTTTCTATCAATTCAAGTATTGCTTTATTTCAAGGGAGTGACGATCCATATTTGTTCTGCAATCGTTGAAATTTTGACACTGAGATAAACACGAAGCACATAGCTTTTTATATCGCGAAATAAATTTAGATTGTAGAAATATTCAATTCGAAAATAACTACTAATTTGATAATCAAGATGGCATTCCTTAAAAAAATTAAATATTCAATCACATTCTTCTACTGGATTATCATATATCAAATAGTTATAGAATGGCACATTTGCTTTGCTTATCCTTGTGCATCGAGTCATTTATGAAGAAATACATAGTTTATTCACCAATCAAGGAAACATTTTTTTTCAATAAGTAGGCACTATCAGGATGACCTTAACTACACCCTCACCCCTCAGTTCGTTTAAGGTTAGATACGAAGAAGCGAGCAGTAAGGAGAAGCACAGCTTTTGCAAATTCAATCACACCCAGTTCCGTACAAATAAGGATGAAAGCAATACTTTTAGAACCTTTTACTAGAAGGTATACCATTCGTAATTTGATTGATGCCCCTCCGCCGTTTTTAGATACACAATATTAAGTTGAGTTTGTATATGTTGTGGAGAAAATATATTTAACATATGAATTCAAGACAAAATGGTTCCTATGCCATTTTGTCTTGATTACTTACCTTTCGCTGCTGCCTTTGTCATACAAAGTCGTAAAAGTTGGTTGTTCACATGCTTTAAAAAGGTATACACAAAACAAGGGAATAATTTTGTTTCGAATGAAAACAGAACAAGCAATCACTTATTTTAGTGACGAGAGACCATTCTGATAGCTTGTAAATAGTTGGCAGCAATTGGATTGAGGATTCATTTAATTTACTAGCTCATAGGGGTAGCACAATTTATTTGTACATAATGTTGGAATATCAGCCAACTTGGAGAATTGCGAAGTCTTATTACAAAGAAAAGTACTTTCATACTCACAGAAAAAAAAGGGAGAATTTAATTTTGTTCAAAATGCTTCTGTAACATATCGACGTAGAAAAAGTTGGGCTCTTTCTAATTTCCTTAATAAAAAATTATCGCATACCAGGACAAACCGAAAATGAATGTATCACTCTATCTGGGACTGATAGTAATTCTTTTAGGTTCTGAAAAATTATTTTTCACTGTGATAGAGCACTTCTGTATTTGCCATTACTTAAATAGTTGCGAGTTATTAAGAGCTTGGCTCTTTAGAAAAAGTTATTCTCTTATAAAATAAAGCAGCAAAAGTTAATCTACTTATGCTGATATATCGTGAGAAAGTGCTTGTCGAAGCCAATTTCTAACCATTAATACAAAATTAGGGGAATCAGATCAAAATCAGAACGTTAATTTGAGTTGCTACTGTTCTAGTATAAGTTTCATCTTAAATTATATCCAGCTGCTCTCCAGACATCGCCAGCTACCATGAACATATCGATAAGGTTTTCGATATTAGCTACGATTGGAAAACTTTCTGATTCTTCCTATCTCTTCTGCTTTGTTTTAAGGGAGAATAATTGATTTAAATCATTGAAACAAAAGAAAATAAGTTTTCCGATGCTTAAAATCTTTCAGGAGAGAAATATCATCAGAAATTTACGTTCATAAAGCAGTTGAATGACGAAGTTTCCTTTTCAAAGTAATCCAAATGCGGAATTACAGCAGAACCGGGCAGTTTCGTTTCACAGAATTAAAACGATTGATAGCAGCGAGAAGAAATAAACTATTGATACCCTCGCGCTTTGCAGGTCGATTGATCCATACCTGGCAGCCGTGCCATGGTCGAGTTCCACCTTGCTTGGCCATTTCCTAAATTCAAAACAGTCATACCGTTGGGCTTGACCAATTTAATACTGCTGCCATAACGTAAATTTCTCAAATTACTACAATTATTTTGATCCGCTGCAGGATAATAATCGTTGATTTATTAATCAAATTGTTATGTAGGCTGCTTTTATAAAAATTACCGCTGGTATGATATTATTGCATGGAAGATGCCGTCAAAAAAGAGAAATGCACCGAGAAAGCGGCCTACATAACAATTATTACGTAGTTTTCATTTTTTCTTCGTTGTATTGATGCCTTTCTCAACTGCTGAACAAGTCACCACTGGCTTTGCATGTGAAAGAAATATGCAGAAGAAATGGGAGCCACATCGAAGGACGAATGATTGCGCAGGAGCGCACCGACTTAAAATTGCTATAAGTTTAATTATTTTGGTTAATTTTGACGAGCTATCCTGCAATGCAGCAAGCCCATTATTTACAGCCAACAAAAGTACTGAATTATTTTGTATTACGTGATGACATAGTTTCATACAACTGCCAAAAATTCATGCATTGAAAGTTAGGTTCGTGGGTCTCTAAGCGGATCCATGTGTAACACTGTTAATAGCAATACTGCAACGTAATTTTCTTTTGTTTTTGCTACTGGCAAAATATATATTCAACAGGAGCAACGATTCTATCTTCAAATGATTCCTGTCCCAAGTTGCATAGAAATAATACCTTTTTCAACGCTGTCCCACTGCAAAGGCGTTATGCATCCAGACTTTTCACTACGAAGAACTGTGAATCCGCTTGCATCCAGCACCCTGAGTGTAAAGGATGGTCTTTGCGTCCATCATCAAGTGCACGAGATCTCTCACGGTGTGATCTTTTGAATCAATTCGATGGAATCACACCGGAGGTAGGTAGCACATCAGGACTCAAGGAATGCCAGCGAGAAATATATCGCGATGTCAACTTTGAGGAAGAAAAACACCTAGCAGCAGAAAGAGTTATTGCTGCAAAACGATCCTTTTATAGGAACCGCCATCTTCAAAGTAGTGAGGACTCTTCCGCTGATAACACGGCTAACATCATCAACACAATCCCTTCCACTTTAATTCTTACTGGAAAGGAAATCAATCGTCTTTCCTTTCAGGCTTTCTCCGCTATAAGCGATGACTTAGCATTTTCCGACATAGAAAAAGGAGCCAATAGTGCTGGGAGATATTATGCATGCCGAGGTAGGTTTTTTATTTTGGAGTAGCAACCTGCTATACAAAATTTTCTTATACTTAAATAACCTAGCTGTATCACTAGGAAAGAAATTCTTCCCGCTTTAGTTACGCAATCTAGCGTACTTACAGAGATAACCAGAGTGTTGTATTGCATTTTTCTCATAGAAAAAGTGTCACAAGTCAATGTTTTTAATTATCTCATGTGCATTCAACTAGTCACATGAAACTAGCATTAATTTAATTCTAAATATGGAAATAGGTCAAGACAGTGCACTCTCATGTACTCTTCGTACCGCCCGCACTAACGACGCTTCCGCTGATTTTTATAAATTTATTGACATATTTTCGTCGGAAAATGTAACCATCCTTCCATCCCCTATGGATGGCCCCATTTCAATTGTATTTTGGGACACTTCACCTACTAAACATATAATTGAAGGAACTGTGACAGTTACTACCACATGTGAGAATAATGACACAGACTATTATTCATTCTACATTGGTAACGCGCAACAGCCCAAGCAAATTCTCTCTGCCGTTATTTTATCTACATGCACCACTGTCTCATGGGTATTACCATCAAAGATGCATTGGTTTCCAGGAATACTCATTTCAGCATATGCAGGCCGGGAGGGGGGTACTGATATTGGGAATAGAGGCATTTCCATTCCTTTGATAGACTATCGCAATACGGGTGTGTTTGAATAAAACTTGTTAGAATTTGCATGGCTTTGCCTTCAGAAAGCAGCAATGTAAAATTACATTTTTTCTTGCATTCATACCGTTATGTATCTTAATGGTATTTCATTTAAGATACAGCATTGCATGGCTGCATGTAATACAATTCTATCGGTATGGAAGGTTTGCGATTGCATAGCAATCAAAATAAATCAGCAGAAGAAATCCTATTGTATAAATAGTCGTCCTTTTTATCCTTTTAAATTTTTTGTTGCATCTACTCTCCTCCAAAGAGGTACCATGTATGAGACAAACTCTATAGCCTATAGACTTCATTCATGGGTGATTTTGAGCTGTATTTTCGGCATACAGAAGTCTGTATTCACCCAAATGAGAAAATAGTGGGGATTCCGCTGCATACTCTTACATCCCTTGCACTTTCTCCGCCTTCTACTTGCCAAGAGAGTTGTGTTATGGTGGAGAAGTGTGCCGGTTTCAGTGTTTACAGCAGTCCCACGCTGAGTCCGATGGGATTTCGTTATGAATGTTTGCTCTTCTCCAATGTGGATACATTGGAGAGACTTGGCTCTCCAAAATGGTTCAGTGGATTTAAATTTTGCTCCATTTCATCAGCCCATCACTTGGAATTTCAAGATATAAGCCCTGCAAAGGCATATATTCAAGGGACGCTCACGCTTCATCTTGCTGATACTTTTACTATCACCGATATATATAAAGTATATTGGAGTGACGATGGTACCACACCGCATACTTTTATAGGGGCATTTATTGGAACTAGCTCGCAGCGATGGTTTAAATTTGAAGAACCTGTGAAAATTGTGAAAAATCACTTCTTAGTGCTAACACAAGCCTGGTTTGGATTGACAGAGAATGCTCTTGCTCTTCCTATTATCGATTTTGCAGGCCTGTGCTTCTATGTTTAAAGCTTTAGTATTTTTTTCAAGGCATATACGTTTATCAAAAATGTCGAGATCGATGTTTTTTTCTTTTAGAAAGCTATACTTTTTTCTATTTATTCGTGCATGGATGTCTTTATTTTTTATTTTATTTCTTTCATAAGGGGTTGCGCATGCCATGCAGTTTTTTATACTTGGCCATGGTTGACCTGCCTGCAATCTGCTCTATTCATTGTTTCTTCTAGCAAGCACACTACTTAATATATAGTCAGCAGCAACGGCGTTGTCGATGTTTGAATTGAATTTTTTTTTTCAGTTCCTCAAAAGATTCCAAAAGGTCTATTTTTCACAGATATTAATAGTCTATCGGGAGAAATAATGGGTATTGTCACTTTAGTGCCTCCAGACGATGAAAGAGATATTGAGGAGTATGCTCTATGGGTTGATGAACCTAATAGAAAGAGTTACTTTGTGGGTTTAGTTCCCAAAGCTTTCACGCTGACAGAAATTGTACTATCCTTTAATGTTACTTCCACCTTCTTTCTCCTACGAGCTTCCTCCCGAAATAAATTTGGATATGCAGCCGATAGTATTACTTTACGAGTAGAAGATTCTCAGGGTCTGCTTCCTCTTTTTTAAAGAAATTATTTTAATCGCATGCATTTTGTTGCTTTATTTTGGGTTTCATCTATTTTCGATATTCTTGGTAATATATCTGCCTCGTGTTTTTATTTTATATATATTTTTTAAAGCCACTATGAGCATTCTTAAGCTGTGTTACCCAATCTATCCACTGTAATTGCGTTGCCTACGTTGGATTTTCTGGAATTTTTTATATCTCATCCTTGCTCTTTGAAGTCTCTTCTCCTTTTTCCTTACTTTCTTCTTTCTAGTTTTATTTTATTTATTTTCCTGGGTATTTCTATTTCTTCATTGTATATCTTTAAAACGCCACTCTTTTTTCTCATATTTTTTACATTCCTTAATTTTTTTTATTGGATGAAATGTGTTTCTAAAAATGGGCAACTCTCTGTATATACATGAGCGAGGCTTGTATATAAAAATTAATTTCTTCTTACTTTTTTTAGAAATGTTTTACTCTTGGAGTTATCCACTAGAATTCTGTTTGTATTTAACAGGATTTTCTGTGGGTCCTCAAGCTGTAGATTTTGTTGATGTGGATCCACGGCTGGGCCATCTGGCAGGCTCTGTAGATATTTGGGAATATCCAGATTCTCGTGCACATGCCTCAGCATATGATATAATTGGAGAGAAACAAAAATCTACAGGAGAGTACGTGAAAATAAGAGATATAGGGAGTATTAACGCATCTTCTCACCGTACTCGCTTCCATCTGAGTGAAACGTTTTCCTTCGATACTTGGGATACATTGAGTATTTATCCATATCAAGAAATACGAAGTGTATATCCTACACACCCAATAAGACTATCTATTGTGGATATGACTGCAGAGGGTGAGTATAAAACAGGGATTATGAAAGATTCTATCACTCGCGTTTGGTAAAAAAATATGAGGAGTTTCAAGATGTATGAAAGTAGGTAATCATAGAATCTTAGAGCCAAAATTTCGTTTTAACAAGAAAAGAATAGCAAGGATGCAAACCTATTGCAGGGATAGTCTATTTAAAGTATCCTACACATCGATTACACAGGATTCCCTTCGTATTGACAATGGGCATCGCTTACTTTTCATTTGAATTCTAATTGTAAAGCAATTTTCTATCGTTTTGTACTTATTTTCATTATTTTTCGTATCTTTTTCAGTAGGTCTGCTTTGTTTCCTATCTTTAAGCAGTTAAAACATATTAATTAACAATTTTTGTTTTTCAAACAGTTTTTTTTATTTTTATAATTAAATACCTCTCCAAAAAAATAAAATAATCAAAAAATTAAATCTACTTCCTCTCCAAATTTGATGATTTTACATGGCACTTCTTCAGGTCCGTTGGATGTTGTTCCCACTGTAATTTTTCAGGATGCTGATGGTCAACGAGGATATATTGGTGGATTTATTCGTATTTTTCCTTCGTCAATGGAAAATAATATTTCCATTGATCGCTATGAAGCTTTTCTGACACCGGATTCTAATTTTGGGGGGAAAAAAATTGGATCCATCTCTTTCATACCCAATGAAATGGTTTTATCTATTTCAATTCCCTTTGGTACACGTTGTGCATCTCGGATTACAGGAATGAATGCTTCTCTCTGTGGCTATCTTCACGTTTTTGCTGTCAATGCCTATGGACGCAGCCGTCTACCCACAGAGATTATTGTAGTGGATCATATTTCAGAAGGTAGAGAGAGGCATGAAGGGGGTTTTGGTGTTTTAGATAGATAAAGAATTATTATTTTAGTATTGATAAGGAGAGAGGGAGAATAAGAGAGGTATGAAAGGAGTTAGAATTTTATATAGATAAAGAATTATTATTATAGTATTGATAAAGAGAGAGGGAGAATAAGAGAAGTATGAAAGCAATTTGGATTACCTGTGATTAGGACAGAGATAAGGAATTTTTTAGGATGAAGTGGACACTCTAAGAGGGATACAGGAGAGTGCTGTAGGTTTCTAGTCTCTACATAATTTTGCATAACTTTGAGTTTCTGTTTTTCAGTGGCTGTATCCTTTGCATAATTCTTTCAATTTTATCCACTCTCATTTTTTACATGGTGATATATGAGTGGGTGTGTATGTTACTCTGTGACTCTCTCTCTGAATATATATATATATCTAGTTTACGCATTCCACATTGTATAGACTTTTATTTTTATATATAAAAAATTCAACATAGAATGCAAATTTTTGTGCTTCCTATAAAAACAAAATCCTTTTGATATACATTTCTTTTATCATTTTAATTTTTTGTACTATTTTGTTTAAAATTTTTGTTGCCTTTCAGTCTCCACAGTAACGGCAGCTTCGATTGAATTCATTGATCGTGATTTAAGAAAGCAGAACATTGGAGGAGTTATCACTCTCTTTCCAGCCCTCAATGAAGAGTCTGTGGAAACATATTTAATTTTTTTATCGGATTCCTCTGGTTATAGAGAGCATCTCCTTACCTCTATTTCAGCCTCTAATTCTACTTTATTTTGGAATTTTATGAATACACCTATTTCTCCACCCTTTACACATTTCAAAGTTGTATGTTCTAACCTATTTGGACCATCAAATACATTTCTATTGATTCCTATTATAGATAAAGCAGGTATAGTTTACACAGTAAGAGAAAGTAAAAATGAATTCAAAATAGAGAAATGGGATGTGGAAGGAAGAAAGTTTGCAAGTGAGATTTAAATAAAAACTTTAATAGAAACAAGTATCTTGACATTTTTTCTTTCCTTCCTCCCTTTATTTTAGTGATTATTTTATCCTTTTAGTTTCCTTCTATTAAATATTTTTCAAGATTTATTTTAGTTTATTTCTCCTCTCAAGTCTATATTTATCTTATAATTTTTTGAATATATTTTTTCCTTCTTCTTTCCTCTCTTTTTCTATTTCAGTTCTATGCCTGACGTGTTTTTCATTTCCTTTTTTTTTTTTTTATGTTTTTTTTGACATTCTTACAACAGTTCCCACTTATTCTTCTCTTGGCCTCTTTTTTGAAGATAGGGATCCTATGGCTTATCGTATAGGTGGAATTGTGACAATTTTACCAGCCTTAGAAGAGGAGGATATTTCTATATATAAAATATTTTTGAATTTTCAAGGAGATCTCCCTGGGCAGCTTATAGGCACACTTCTTCCTCAGAATGGCACGACACTGGCATTCCCTCTTTCTCTGCAATATTTTGAAAGTTCTTTGTTTTCAATAAGTGTTATAAGTGGAAATGCAGAGGGAGATTTCTCTCCGGGTGTGTCTATCACCTCAAAAGATTGGGCAGGTGAGAAAAAAAATTATAAAAAAAAAATCGTTTCATTGGCTAATTGTAGATCTAAACATGTTTTTAAAATTCAAAATTCCTGGAAGGATGGGTAGATAAGATTTCATAGAGGGAAAAAATATAGCACAGACTCACTGCAGGGATATCCATCACATCGATATCTCAAGAAATGCAAGAGAGAGAGAGAGACACAAAAGTTCAAATCGTTTCAACATAAAAAGAGAAATAAAAAATCGTGTAAATCTGCCGTGTGGAAACTCTTTTCATCATTTTTATATTTAAAGCAAACGATTGCCTCTCTCTTTGAGAGATTTTGAATTTTTTCATGGACCTAGTATAAAAAGATAAAGATTTTTTGTTTATTTACAGAGATGTCTTCATTTTTACCCAAATTTGTTAAATTCTATGATTTGGACCGAGGTAAGGATTTACTGGGGGGGATTATTACTGTACACTCTCATGAAGGCAGCCCAGCCCCATCACAGTGCGTTTTATATTGGGGAAATGAAACGAAGGCGAAACTTTTTCTTATTGGAAGCGCTGTCTATATAAATAGAACGGCCACATTCTCACTACCTCTTGGGATTGTAAAGGGTGACAAAAAATATATTATGGCCTATAATATCTTCAATTCCAGAGAGAGTAAAGAAGGTACCTTTTTGAAGATTGGAGATGTTTCTATTGAAATGGGTATTTTCCTGCATTAATGTATATTTATTTTTGTAAGAAATGAAAAATAGATTATGAATTTATTTTGAGGCGAGTGTGAGCGTGTGTGAGATGCTGAGATTTGCAATTTTTTTCATCTATCTGACATTCATATAATCCTTTCTAAACAAAGAAATTTTTACAAGAGAGAGAGAGAGATAGATGTTGGAAGAGAATATACAGCTATGAAGAGTTGTTTTATTTTATTTTGAAATGTTAGAGGCTCTTGTTTTGTTAGTATTTCTTCTAGAGATTTCACTCTCATTTAGGTAGAGTATGAGCAGGCATTCTATAATGTGTGTGTGGGTTTCAAACTCTATTTTTAAAATATTTATTGCCTTTGAAAAAATTTCCTTCTTTGTATATACTTTCATTTTGTTTCATAGAAGCGAATTGTATTGAAACGCACGTTGTCTATACTGGGAGATATCTTTTTTATACTAACGAGAGTCTTCAATGGGAGAAATGCCGCTGTTTTTGCCAAAAAACGAAGAATTGCCTCTCTTGGAGCTTCTATTCGCATGCACAGCCTAGCTGTACTCTCTTTGAACATGTGGATGGAATGATTTCTTCTCTTAATTATATATCAGGTTTCTATTTTTGTAATTTTGTGTGATGATTTGTTTTTTGAGATTGTAAAAATTGCAATTTTTTGAGGAATATTTTCAAATTACAATTGTTGAGGAGGCTCTTAGGCTGTGTTTACAGTTTTAGAGTAAATTATTTTTTTCTCTATAGTTTTTATAGTTTTGATGGAATCTTTTACTTTGTTATTTTTTTTTTTTAAGTTATTCCATTCCAATTTTTCAAGATATCTTTATTTTATTAAAAATTTTTACCCATTGTCATTCTTTTTTAATTTTTTTAAAGTTTTTCCCATTCTCTCCTTTGTTTCATCTTAATTTTTATATATTTTTTGTATAGGTCCAGACTATTGCAAAAGTAGTCCTACAGCTCTTTACTTTGAGGATATGGATATGAGAAAAGCGTATTATAACGGCATGATCACTTTATATATTGGAAAAGAAGAGAGAGGAGGAGAGGTCAACAGGTATCACTTTTGGATGGGTACAGAGGCAGAACCAAAAATAGAAAAAATTGCAGAAATTTCATCTCCTGAAGCAGAAGGAAATTTTCTTACTGTCGAATTAATGAAGAATCATTCCTTTATGTATGCACCTATTCTCTCTGTTTTTGGTGTTAATAATAATTCTTCTATTCCACTCAATCGCATCTCACTTCCTCTAGTGGATGCTGCCGGTAAGTATTTTTAGAAATAATATTTTTTGTAAATGCTTTATTATTTTTTCTTTAGTTTTTACTTGCGTTTCCTTTTTTATAATTATTTTTTTTTTTTATAATCGAAATGTATTTTTTTTTTCTGTAATTTTTTTTATAATGATTTTTTTATTTTTTTTATATTAATTTTATCAAAATGTATTTTTTTCTGTAGTTTTTTTATAATTGTTTTTTTATTTTTTTATATTAATTTTATCAAAATGCATTTTTTTTTTCTGTAATTTTTTTATAATTATTTTTTTATTTTTTTTATATTAATTTTTTTTATAATTGTTTTTTTATTTTTTTTATATTAATTTTATCAAAATGCATTTTTTTTTTCTGTAATTTTTTTTATAATTATTTTTTTATTTTAATTTTGTAAAGATGTATTCCAAAATGTATTTCAGTACCTCCATTCCCACCCATTGGACTTTTATTTGAAGATAAAAATCCACAGTATGGAAGGATTTCTGGGATTTTAACTATTGCATTACCTGAAAATACAGAGGAAATAACATATTATACTGTATTTTCTGGATATTCAAAAGTTTCACATAATAAAGAGTTGGCTTATCTCCCAAAGATATCTTCAACCCGTGGTGAAATATCCAGCCATTTTTCTTTGTCTGTATTGCTGAAAGATATCCCACGTGATTCCACTTTGTTTGTATATAGTAATAACATGTATGGACCCAGTCAACAATGTATTTCTCGTTCAATAATAGATAGTGCAGGTAAAGAATTTATTTAAATTATAATTTTGAGAGAGAATGAGAAGAGGAAGGAATAGAGAAAGAGAAGAGGAAGGAAGAGAGGTGAAAGAATAAAATAAATTCGTGTAATAAATGCATGGGAAAATAGAGAAAATGATGGAAATAAAGAGAATAATTTTAAGGGAAGAATGCATAAGATAGGATAGGAAAGTAGATGAAGCTAAGAGTGAGAATGACTTGAAAGAAATAATGTGATGAAATAAAATCTATACAAAGAGGGTATTTTTTGTATGCCTAGACTTGCTTGGAATAATCAAAAAACTATTTTTTTGTATGAAAATGTTTCAACTATTAAATTCAAAACACAAAAGAATACACTATTTTTCTTAAGAGTGTTTGTTATAAATTTTACTCTTTTTTTTACAGCGAGTGAAGTATAGAAACGAAGAGAGAGAGTAAAATAATTTTATAAAAACTCTTTCAAACGTATACATTTTTTTCATCCTATAGGAAAAAAATTCTATACGAATCTCTCATTAACGAGAGAGTCTCTCTCTCTCTCTCTCTTTCTTAAAGATAAAATAACAAAATTATCATTAGAAATGCATGGGAATGGCCCTAAAAATCTTATATTTCAGAGTCTGTAGATTGATGTTTACATAGAGAGAGCCATAATTTCATAATTTTTCAGGAGTTTCTTTAATTTTGAATCGTAAATTTTATATATTTTTGGCATTGTCAGCCTATACTTTTGTATTTCTATTTTCCAATATCAACGTGTATGCCTTCTCTCTTGATTAAAAAATTATTTTTACGACTCTCAGCCCTCCTCTCATATTATTTTATTAAATTCCTGCCATTTGCTTTGTTTTTTCTTTCAATAAAATCCTTTGAGTGCAAGTCTATATATTTATGCCATCCTTCCTTTTTATTTTATAGTATTTCTATGTTTTTTTATTCTTTAGTTCCTCGTGAACCTCCTCTGAGGATAGAGTTTATAGATGAAGAACCACTTTTTGGAAAAATTTCGGGTGTACTTACACTGCATCTCTCTGCAACTTCTAGCGAAGAAGCCACACATTGCTCTGTCTATTTGGCTGTAGATACACTGAGGAAAATTCTTATTACTACTCTTCCCTTGAATAAAATGCAAATTCTTACTGTTTCTCTTCTTTCAATGCCTTTGTATGATACTACACATATAATGGCATTTCTACGAAATGGAGTGGGTGAAAGTTCAAAGTATATTTCTCATCCTATTATAGATTTTAATAACTTGGGTAAGGCATAGATACAAAAAATAGAGAGAGAATGGGTGAAAGTATGTAAAAATATTAGAAAGGGTTTCCTAACGCTGTTTATATGACTATGATATATATTTCAAGAAGAGAATAGAAGATTTTATTTTATTTATAGACTCTGTTCTGTTATTATATTTCTTTTTTCTTCTTGTGTGACACTTCTTATACTCTTTGGATTCTCTCTTATTATTTACAGGTTTCTTGTATTTCATTTATCTTTTTTTTATAAAATCTTTTCTTTTATTGCACCGTATTTTTCTCTCTATTTTTTTGAATGTCTTTCAAAACATGGAATTTCTTTCAATATTTTAAACTTTCTTTTTAGCCCCTTCTTCTACCGCAAAATTTGTAGAATTTGAGGATCACAATCCTCAGCCAAATCTTCTCAGTGGTGTCATTACACTGCAACGCGCTGTTCATGAAGAAGATATTGAAGAGTATCTCATTTATTTTGGAGATTTTGAAACAGAGAGAGGCTTGCTAGTGGCTGTACTTTTAAAAACATCTTTTCTTCTTCGTTTTAATTTGGATTTGATGCCACTTCAACATCGATTAGATGTAAATACATCCACAGAACGTGATGTATGGTGGTCTTATGTAGTCGTTACTACTAGAAATTCTCATGGAGAAAGTTCAAACTCGGTTTATACCAAGATTAGAGATGAAGTTTTTCACGGTAGAGTTTTTCTTGTAGTTTAACACTCCTATCTCTCCTCGAAAAAAATTTTTTTTTTTTTTTTTCCTCTTGTAGAATGCATCTTCTCATTGATTCTAATCTATTTTTAGTTAAATTAGATTTCTCCCTCTTTTCTTCTCTTCTGCCTACTCCATCGTGTATATTTTTATATCTCCGTATGTTCATTGTTTCACTCTATTTTTAGTTCCTCCACATTCTTCCCCCTTGCAGCTTGAATTTGAAGATATAAATAGAAATTCCTTTGCAATATTGGGTATCCTTACCATTGTTGGAAACAAGGATTCTTCAGATACTCTCGTTTTCTATACAATTTATATGGGTGGAAAAAATTCCTCCAAAGAATATTTTATAGATGTTTCTTCAAGTGGCCACGCTGGTGATACTCTCTCTGTGTTGATTTCTGAGCCTTCAGAAACTTCTTCCTTTCTTCTCACAGATAGAGAATTATATTTTTATGTTTTTACTGGCAATATCTATGGTGAATCTTCTGCCTATGCCCTCAAACGCCTCAGAGATAACTCTGAAGGTAGGTGAGAGTTGAAAAGAAGAGAGAGAGAGAGAGAGAGAGAGAGGAGAGAGAGAAATAGAAGAAAATTGAATAGAGGTGTGTAGTCAGGATGAAAGAGAGTTTTCTTTGTTATGAAATCTAAGAGGAGAGAGAGGCGTTATAAATTTACAAAATTTGTTTTTTTTTTTTTTGGAGATGTAGGCAAGTTTATAAGGGGGAAAAAATATTATTTTGCAATGTCTATTAAAATAAATTTTGAAACCTTTAAAAGTATAAGTGGAGAAGCGTTGATCATTTTTTTTTATAATTAAAAATAGTCATCCTACTTTTATAATTTTTTTAGAAATAAATATTTTTCTTTGCATCTTGATCCATCTTTTTATATATCCCTTTAATTTTACTATCTATTCTTATTATTTTTAATTTTTTTACACTGAATTACATTTCTAAAACATGTCTTTGTTGGATACTATAGATTTTTTGGCTCTATTCTTTGATTTTTCAGGATTGCCATACGTTTCTCTCCAATTTAAAGATGAAGATATTCGACAAAATCGTCTTGGAGGTTATGTGAAGGTTACAAAACCTTCTTCTTGGCCTACGATGGAGTCGTGCAGATTGGATTTAGCCAATGCAAGGATGGAAATATATACAGAATTGGCCACATTTCATTTTTATGAAGAGAGTGTCTACATTCCAATAGTATTTGGAACTCTGGCTGAGAATGCAAAGTTTCTCTTTGCTCGCTGTTATTCTCTTCTCCTTTCTAATGTTGATCGTCTCAGTATAGAATTGCAGGATGTCCATGAAGATTATTCTAGTAGGCTATGCATAGCTATTCTATACAATGCTTTATAGAGTATTTGTATGGTATTAGAGAGCATTTAGTAGAAGTATAACTTAAAAGAAGAAAATAGGTGGAAGAGGAAGGTGTAGGATTGAAGTCTTTCAAAACTGTATTTGGAAATTGAATGTATATTTTTGCAGATTTTTGTCAGCTTGTTTACTTTAAAAGCATTTTAAAGTGTGAACATATTTGTTTCTTGATCTTTTGTTTTGTTATTTTTTTCTCGTGAAGATTATTTTTCTGCTTTATTTTATGTTTTTTTTTTTTTGTTATGCATGTCGATGTTTTTTGCTTGATTTTTATCTAAAGCAGCGCTTTGTATAAAGTTTTTATTTTTATTTTATTTTTTTTTTCTCTGTATATTTCTTTGCATCTCGCTTGTAAATAGTTTACAATCTTCATTTTTTTTATTCGTTCCCACTCTTTTCTCCTCATCTTTCTTTTTTCATTTCCTCTTTACTCATTCTCCTCATTTCCTTCATTTCCTCTTCCCTCACTCATTCCCCTCATTTCCTCTTCCCTCACTCCCTCCCCTCTCTCCTTTCCCTCACTTCCCTCATTTCCTCTTCCCTCATTTCCTCTTCCCTCTCTCCCTCCCCTCTCTCCCTCCCCTCACTCCCTCCCCTCACTCCCTCCCCTCACTCCCCCCCTCACTTTCTCCCTCCCCTCTCCTCCCCTCTCCCTCCCCTCACTTCTTTCCTTCTTTTCTCTTTAGATACGCTACAATTGGAGCTGTTTCCAAGACTTTTTGATACTAAAACAACTGCCTTCTATGCTCTTTTATTTAACAATCCTCAAAGTGATTCTGAAATATATCCATTTCTGGGTATGCCTTCTGGTACGATTTGGTATGGTCCACCGAGTGATCCCACGCATGGCTACATTCTTGCGAATCATCCAGCCCCTCCCTCTTCATCTTATAATATTTCCTTTCAACGCTGTGATTCTCAATCTTTTTGGTTGCATTTTCGTGATTTCCCACGGCATCCTGGATGGATTTTGCTTGTAGATATCGTCTTAACCCTTTCTCCTGTGTTGGCCTATCGTGTTTCACATCCCTCTACAGTTCTCTACTATCGTAAAACGTTGTCCCTACCCCGTTGGTCTCATTTGAATGCAGAATTCACATTTCAACCCTCTCTGGGTGTCTATCGTGCAGAAGCACGTGTCCATACATTTTCTCCAGATATCCAATTGGTGGGATCTTACATGGCCTATACACTCACGACGGAATCTTGTGAGACAGCTTGTTATTTCTACCGTACGGAGGAGGCTACTGTCTATACAGGCATATCTTATAACAGAGCCACACAGGCTTGCCGTTGTTATACCAATGTCACGGGTCAGAGTCGTGTGATGGGATGGAAATCTCGTCGTATTCCCTATACGGCTGGCCCTTCGTATTTCTTTTTTATTGATTCAGATGATAGGAAAGGATTTATTGGGGGGGGTTTAACGTTTATATTTATCGATAATTATGCTCAACTCCAAACCCAAGCGGTGGATCTCTATTTGAGTGAAGGCAATGGTCATATAACACGACATCTGAGCCGTTTTGATGCTATTTATGCACAGAGGCAACTTCTTAGAGGGGAACCTCTGACTCAGGAAGGTTTCTATCCACCCAGAGGCTCTAGGAATGCTATTTCTCTTAATAATGTGATACAACGGGGTGTCACAGAGTATTGCAATGTGGGAAATCTTTTTCAAGTTTCACAAAATTCTAATAATTCAGACTCTATTTATTTCTTTCGAGATATTCATCGTGGGACTGGCATCCATTTTATGTACTTTCGTAGAGCTTATGAAAGTATTTATCCTGCCCTGTTTCGTTCCTATAAAATGGGAGATTCTGTAGACTCTCTCGCCTTCACACGCCAGCAACAAATTGTTTTTAATTTTTCTCTCTCATCGATTCAGTTAGCCGAGAATGAACATTATTTTCATATTGTTGCCACCAATAGAGAGGATGTCCCCTCTTTGGAAGCTATGGAATTAGAAATTCATGATCGTTGGCAAGGCAAGAAAGGGGGGGGGGGAGAAATTTAGTAGGAGGAGAAGATTTCAAATCGTGTTGAGGCTTTAGAATCGAGCCTATTTGTTTCTATATTCTTCTTGAAAATATTTTTTTATATTTTTTATATTTCGTGGAGTATTTTAAGATTTTTTTATAATTTTATTTGAAAATTTTGGGAGAGAGAGGGAATTTCTCTATTTTTGGTAGAGAGAGGGGATTTTTTTTTTTTTTTTTGGAATGTAATATCTTTGGGAGATGTATATTTTTTTGGAGAGGGTAGAGCATTCTGTATACAATTTTATTTTTTATTTTTTTTATGATGAAGAATATTTTTATACTTTTTATAAAGTTTGGATTGAGTGTGTGCTCTTTGTTTTCTATTTTTATATATATATTTTTTTATATTTTTTCTTTGTAGAATTTGGAAGATCTGGAAATCATATTGTAGAACTTTCTTTTCTAGATGTGGATCCTAATGAAAATTATGTACGTGGAACTGTAACTCTACGTATGGCAGAATCTACTTCACTATGGGATTCTATATCTCTTTACTGGGGAACGAATGGCCATCCACGTTCTCGGAAGGTGGCAGAAATCAAATTTCCTTTTATAACTTATGGATTAGAAAATATATTTGATAAAACTACTCCTTTTTTGTATGGATATGAAGTGACAGCTTCCGTGGAAAGTGCTGCTGCCATATCTACAAAAGTTGTTGATTTTATTGGTTAGAGATAAAAAAATTTAAAAGAAAGAAGAGGGAGATAAATCTATTTTTGTATAGTGAGGGAGAAAAAAGATGAATGTGGTAGAACTTGAGTGAAAGATGAGAAGAATAATGACTATAAATAAAATGGGAGGGAAGAAGAAATGTGAGAAAAATAGGAAATAAAAGAAAATACCAGAAACGAGAGGGAAGTTTATAAGAGAGCAAAAAAAAGTAAAAATCAAGGAAATTTAAAAAAAAAAAAAAAAAATGAAAGAGTGAAAAAATTAAAAAACGTTCAATGGGTAGTAAAAAAATAATAAAAATAGAAAAAATATTTATTTAGATGCCTACAAAGTCAACAGAGGGGGGTGATTTTGATACAATGCGGGATTCTTATAGGCTAAGAATTTCTATAGAAAGAGGAGAATCTTGTATCCAATATCTCTCTCTCTATGAAAGATTCCCAATTTTTTGAAATAAAAAATATAATAAAGTAAAAAAGATGAAATTTCACCTTTTCTATATAATTATAAGAATAGGATAAAGTTTTTTTTGTCATTGTTTTTAAAACTGTTTTACCATCTCTTTTTTATTTTTTGTATCTTTACTCTCTTTCTCACTCTATTAAAAAAAATATCGCCAATCTTTATTTTCTTTTTATGTATGAAATACACACATTTCTTTCCTTTAAAAAATGAAAAATATTACTATTTTCTCTACAGAATCTCCTCCTATTGACATTTCTTTGGATTCTCTCGATTTTTATGATCAAAATGGGAATAGAGGCACCATTGAAGGCATCTTAACACTCACGATGGAGCGCCTTAATGAAACTTTCTCTTCCTCCTTGATTTCTGGATTTTCTATATATTTTGGATATCCAGGCAATGAAAAAGCTAAATTTTTTAAAACTATTCCAAGGCATGCAAGCTCTATTACTCTCTCTACACTCTCAACATCTTTGTGGCCTCCTTTTACATTTATATATATTGTCTGTACAATGGATGGATCTGAATCCTATTCAGGCCTTGCATTTTCAATCCAAGATAGAGCAGGTAGTCCAACAGGGATGGATAGAATGTTTTATATATTTTAAAATATAAAAGAGAAAGTTAGGTATATAGTATACAGAGTTCATAAAAAATTGCGGTGTGAAAGGGTTAATGAATTTTTTAGTTGTTTCCATTTGTATTATTTTTTATAAAAAAATAATTGGGGTTTCTTATTTTCTTTTAAAACACTTTTGTTCTCTACTTTTATTTTTTAAAATTTATTTTTATTTATTCTTCTATGTTCAGTTCCACTGTTTCCTCCTCGTTTTATTTCTTTTGTGGATGAAGATACTCAAAATACATATATTCGTGGCCACATTACTTTTTTTCCACCCTTTTATGAAGAAGATATCCAAAGTTATGAACTTTATACAGCCAACAGTTTTCATGGAAATTTAGTGGAACTTCTTTCTTCTTTTTCAGTGATGCATACTTCTTCTTCTCTTTCTTCTTCTCCGTCTCTTTCTTCTTCTTCTTCTCCTTCTCTTTCTTCTCCTTCTCTTTCTTCTTCTTCTTCTTCTTCTTCTTCTCTTTCTTCTTCTTCTTCTTCTAATTATACATTTGAAATAACCAATGGAACGTATTTTAATCACACACAATGGGATTCTTTTCGTGTATATTCAAAGAATAAGGATGGCTTGAGTATAAATTTCACAGATATACGTATAAAGGATACAATTTCTTCAGGTTTGGAATTAGAAGAAGGAAATTCTGTGAAATTCTATTTTTTAAAAAAAAGCATAAATACATTTTTTTTCTAAAGAAAAAAAAAAATAAAACAAGAAAACAGTGCTATTCGAGAAGTCTATAAAAAATATAAAAAAATATGAAATATATAGAGTTTAAACTCTTTGAAATTATTTATTTTTTGTATAAATCAAAAACGAATATTTAAAAGAAATCCTTGTATATACAAAATTTTAATAGTTTAAGTATTTTTTATTTCTTTATTATTTTGAAATGAAAATTGTTTCTCTTTTAACGCTATTTCATTTTTCTCTATTTTTTTCCTTCTATCTACAATGTTTGCTTTATATGTTAAAATTTTTTTATTACATTCTATGAATGTTATATTATTATGTATTAGAACCCATCAGTGTTCCCACACGTCTCAGCTTTTTGGATAGAAATCGTGTGAAGAATTATATTGAAGGAATACTCACTCTCTCTCGTAGTCCCAATGAAGCAGATATTGATGTTTATGAAGTTTATTTGTTTTCTAAATCTCTTAAAGAAGAGAACATCAACGCATCGTTTTTACATCTCAAAACATTTCTACAGAGTGATCCAGAGAAGGAATTGACGCAGTCTCTTCACCTTCCTCTTCCCTCTTCTTTCTCTTATTTTTACGTTTTTGCGGGGAATTCTATGGGAATCTCTAAATATTTTGCATCTCTTCGTATAGAAGATCGTGCAGGTTGGCCGCGTACATCTATCTATATTTGTATTCCTACACAAAAGAGAGAGAAAGAGAGGAGGAGGAGGAGGAAAATTTCAAAAAATAAAACCAAGAAGTTATGAATAAAGAGAGAGAAAGAGAGAGAGATTGGTTGTATTATAACATTTTTATACTCTTGTGAGAAAAGAGAGAGAGAAGGAGAAATGCGTTGAGAGAGAGAGAGAAAGAGAGAGTGATTAGATGATTTTATTATATAAAACTTTAGTTGAATAGAGAAAGGGAGAGAGTGTATATTATAACATTTTATATATACAGTTTTAAGAAAATATTTCAATGAAACTCCTCAAATAAAAGAATAATAGACTAAGGAGCGACAACAGAATATTTAGAGTGTTTAATTTTATAAAATATGTAAAGGGATAACTATAGGCATTACAAAGGAATTTTTTTTTAATATTCCAATGAAAAAGAGAGATAAAAAAAAGGAGATAAAAGAGAATATATATATTAAAAAAGAAAATTAATTTTTTATTTTTTAGTTCCTCTTTCTACACCTCGACGTATTTCCTTTGAAGATACAAATCCTATGGCTGGAAATATTTCTGGAAGAATTATAGTGGATAGAAATGAAAAAGAAGAGGATTTGGAGGATATTGTAATTGTGCAATCCTTTCTCTCTGATATTTTAAAGGAAGAATTGCATGGTTTTTCTACTTTATTGACTGGAGAACGCATAGTAAACAAAGGAACTACTCGCTTTGAAGTTATCCTCTCACACACTTTTATCAAAGAAGAAGCAACACATTCCCCCCTTTTAATAGAAACACCACCTTTAAATTTGTATTTTGGAGATTCCTTCTTTGCTTTCAGTTCTAATTCTGTTGGATTGAGTCAAACCTATGTTTCTACATCTATTAGAGATATATTTGGTATATATGTTTTTACAAAAGGAATTTAGATAGATGAGAAGAAAACTATACTACTTTGGGAAATGTTTTAGAAGAAGGGAAAACTATAGCTTCAAGACATTTTTATACTTTTTAAAATTTCATTCTTAATCTCTTAATTCTATTTTTTCTTAATCTTTCTTTAAAAATGTTTTCTTCTTCTTTGTTTTTATACCTTGAATCTCTCTTATCTCTTTGTTTTATTTTCAGTTCCTCCACCTGTATCTCTCTTCTTTCGTGATACAAATCCTCTTCTTTATACTATTGAAGGCATTTTAGAAATTTCTCTTCCCATTGATTCTCGAAAGGTTACATCTATTTCTGAGGATAAATTTCGCCTCACCACTCTCAAAATATATTTGGGAAATTTACCGATACATTATCCACGAAAAATAATGGACTATCCTTTAGAAAATTCTTCAAAAACTTTATTTCAAGTTATTCTTCCTCCAATCAAATTGAAAATTTCAGATGCTTATTTGTGTGTTTTGGGAATCACAGCCACTGACTTGAAAAGTTTACCAAAATGCTTAAAATTCCTTGATTTAGAGCTTTTACGTCAGTTTTTTTAATGCTTTTGGTTACTTCTTTTGTAGTTTTGTTTTTAATGTTTATCAGTGGATTTTGTTTGAAAATTACTTTGGATTGCGTTTTCTATTTTTATTTTTTCTTTTCATTTTTATTTTTTATTTTCATTTTATTTTTGATTTTTGATTTTTTATTTTCATTTTTATTTTTTTTCATTTAATTTTTATTTTCATTTAATTTTTATTTTCATTTTTTATTTTTTTATTTTTTATTTTTTTTTCATTTTATTTTTATTTTCATTTTTTATTTTATTTTTATTTTATTTTTATTTTCATTTTTTATTACTCTTCAATTTTCATCTACTTTCAATTCCATGTTCATTATTTCTTATTTTTCTCACAGCACCCACTCAGCTGATGTTTGAAGATATGGATAGCTCCGATCAGAGTATCGATGGCATTATAACTCTTTTTCCTTCATTAAACGAAGCCTATATTCATTCTTATGCTTTATATTTTGGCTCAAATTGCTCTCATCCCAATGAATTGATTGCTCTCCTTCCCAAACAAGCCACACATCTTCCTTTGTCTTTTCATCTAACGAATTTTTCTCTACTTTCTGCATCTCGTCATTGTATTTTGGCCAGTAGTCGTGGTGAAATTGAAGTATTAGAATCTTCTTTGTTTACCATATTTCCTATTTTGAAAGGTTAGAAAACTATATAAGATAGTTGCTATACTATACAGAGTGAAGAAACATGGATGTGGACAAATAGTTTTCATTTCATGGATTCAAATTTTTTTTTTTTTTGTAGAAAGATGTAAAACTAAATTAAGAGAGTGTGCGTTATTGAGATGGAAAATTTACAAAAATTAAAAAATTAAAAGTAAAGAAAAAATAGAAATTAGAGAGAATTAAACATGCAAAAAAAAATTTAGAAAGAGGAAGTAAAAGTAGTAAATTTAAAAATAATTTTGAAGCACTTTTCTGCCTTGAAATTCATTTGTATTTCTACTGGGTAAAATAGTTTAGTAGGATTGCAGAGATTGAGAGATGAAGAAGGAAATAAAATTAGAAGATTATTTTTTTAACAGTTTTATAAGGATTTATCTTCTTTCTATAGAATTTTTAAAGAAAAACAAAAGATATTTCTACTTGTAGTCCATCTACATTTGTATGTTCAAAAAATTAGACTTCTCTATTTTTCTTTTTTCTAGTTATCACGTTTTCTCTCTCAAACAGTTAGCTTTGTATCTTAATCTCTCTTTCTTTCTCACTCATTTTATCCTTTTAAGGTATTTCTTTTCCGTTAGAGAGAAATCTAAATTTATAGCAAATCTTCTCCTCATCTTTTGGTGGGATTTTCAGGGAATCTTCAGCTAGCCTTTCTGGATATGGATTTGAAAATTCATAGAATTGCAGGAGTTGTTTATCTTATTCAAAAAAATGTGTTTATCCTTGATAGATCTTATGTTTTATATATGGGAAATGCAACGCATAGATTTAAATTATTAGGAGACTTTCATGGATTTCCTTCCGAACAAAAACTTCATTTTATTATCCCTTCAAATACTTTTATTGGGAATGCCACACATTTTATTTTATTTGAAAGAAAAGAAGAAATTTTACATTCTACCGGTGTGATGCTTTTGATTGATGATAAAAGCTGTAAGTTTGTAAACTCTGTAAATGAGTAGAAGAAATAGTTTGTATTATTTTCAATCTTAATTTTCATGATGAGAGGGGAGGAGAAAAAAGAAATGGAATGTTACTTTTATAGAGTTCTTCATTTTACTAGCTTATAAAATTGGGATATAAATATATTTTTTTTTTTTTTTAAATATAGATGAAAATGTATAATATGAAAAAGAAATACATCCTCTACATAGAGTAATAAGAGATTGAAATAAATATTAAAAATAAAAGAAAATGTTTTATTTTTAATATTTTGTATGAAAGAAAAGGGGAAAAAAAATAAAAATAGATAAAAGATTAGATAATAAAAAAAATATATGGAATGCAATTTTTAAGTATTTTATTTTAATTTTAAAAACATGTTGAAACGAACAAAAAATGCATTGAATTTTAATATTTTTTTTTAAATAGATTTTTTTTTTACCCATGGGATGCAATGGGATAGCATTGTTATTTTTTTTTTCTTCATTTTTTTATCTATCTTTCATTATTTCTTTTTAAAATTTAAACATTGAGTAGAAACCTATTTGTGATTTTTTTTTTTTTTTATATATATTTTGTTTTATTAGTACCTTCTTATCTTCCCACACTTTCCTTTGAAGATATATCTCCACTGAAAGGATTTTTATCGGGAGATATTCACATAACTCCTGAAACTATTGAAAATATTACTTCTTTTGCACTCTATTGGAGTTTCTTGAAAGAACGTTCTCAGTTTCCATTTGCTATTTTTTCTATTTCTTCAACAAATTCCTCCTTTAAAATTCCTCTTTTAAATAATACACCTATTTTGGGAAGAAATGAAATTCACATTACTTCTGTATTTTCCAATGCCTCTGAAAGTGTTGAAAATGGTGTTTTAAAATTGGTGGATAATACTGGAGAAGGTGAGAAAGGGTTGAAATATTTTTTATAGTTTTTGTTTCGTTTTTGAAATTAAATTTTGTAGTGTTTTTTATAAAAAGTATAATTTTCAATATGTTGAAAGGCCTTACACCGTTTGAGTTTTCTTAACTTATTTCTCTCATTGCATTTCTCTGTTTTTCAATTTTTTTCTTTCTCTCCCTCTCATCTCTCTCTCTCTCATCTCTCTCTCATCTCTCTCCCTCTCATCTCTCTCTCTCTCTCATCTCTCATCTCTCTCATCTCTCTCTCTCTCATCTCTCTCATCTCTCTCTCATCTTTCTCTCATCTCTCTCTCTCTCATCTCTCTCTCTCTCATCTCTCTCTCTCTCATCTCTCTCTCTCTCATCTCTCTCTCTCTCCTCTCTCTCTCTCTCATCTCTCTCTCTCTCATCTCTCTCTCATCTTTCTCTCATCTCTCTCTCTCAAAACATTTCTCATATCTCCTATAGGATATAGCTATATCTTCATGTAATTTTACAGACTAAAACAACCTTCTTTATTCTTTTGTTTTTTTTTTTAGTTCCAAAATTTCCTCCAAAGAGTGCATTTTTTGTGGATGAAGATGCTGCTGTGGGGCAAATTTCTGGAATTCTGACGTTATTTCCTCCCTCTTACGATGATGATATTTTTAGTTATCGCATTTATATTTATTCAGAAGTTACACCAACATCTATGTGGATTCTTAGAGATGTAGTGGCTGCCTCGGATATATATACAGTCGTCACCATTCCATTTGGTACTTCTATAATGGGAAAAAATTCTTCTTTTGTTATCAAAAGTCGAAATTCTCTCGGTGTGAGTTCCACCGCTTTGACAGTACCTATACTTGACTTGAGAAACCAAGAGAATCAAATGCTTTCATTTTATGATACAAATAGTCTCAAAAATTATATTGGAGGCATTTTGACGTTGATTTCTCCTCTACCTGCAGAAAAACTCTCTCTTCTTCCGGCTTCCATTCTTTTTTGGAAAGCCACCCACCGTTCTGCTGTAGAAAAAAGTAAAGAAATCGCCTTGGGTGTGGTGATCGTTGCCTCTCTCTCTCCTAACACCTCCCCTTCCTTCCTTATTCCCAATTATACTTTTTTTGCAGCAGGGGATTATTTTTCAGTTCAAGGATTTGAAAGGATGGATCAGCCTGCTTTACTAACAGTGGATATGCCTATAGAGGATTGGCACTGTCAGTCGATTAGGAAAAGAGAAGAAACTATGAACAATAAGATATATAAAATCTAGAAAAAGAGTGAATTAGGAGGAGAAAAAAAGTATATAAAAGGAAAATCTATAGAGAGAGAGGGATATTCTTAAAAACAAATTTTTTTTTTTTTTTAAAAAAAAAAAAAAGATATAAGGACATGAGAGATTATTTTAAAAATAGGATTCTTTCCCCTGTTAAAATTAAGAGAGGAAGGCTATTGATTCTGTTTTAATAAGAAATGAAAGAGAGCCTCTCTCTCTCTGTGTGTGTATAGAATGAGATTTTTCTTCCAACTCTCTGCAAATAGGTGACAGTTTCTTTGACATGTCTCTAAAGTTTTATAATATTCAAATAGAGTTTTATGTTTTTTCTATATTAAAAAAAAAAAAAAAACTTTTATTCTCTGTAGATACTCTTTATCATACCCCAATTTCAATAAAATAATTCAATAGTTTCATCACTTTTTTTTATTTTTTATAGTACCCACACTTCCACCTCTCCTCTTTAATTTTACGGATATGGATCCACTCCGCTATTACATAAAGGGAGAAGTGGTATTGAAACTCGATACCCGTTCTAACATAGAGTATTCTACCTCTTCCTCCTCTTCTTCCTCCTCTTCTTCCTCCTCTTCTTCCTCCTCTTCTTCCTCCTCTTCTTCCTCCTCTTCTTCCTCCTCTTCTTCCTCCTCTTCTTCCTCTCTTCTTCTATCTCTCTACGTTGGAACAGCCACACAACGGCGAGCTTTTCTTGGTGTGGCGTGGCCAACTCAGCGCTTACCTCTTCAATGGCGTTTTACATTCACAGAAGCATCTTTCTCTCTCTCTCCAGAAGATTTATTTTTTTATGTTTATCCTCGTAATGCTTATGGTGAAGGAAATTATTTCCACCTTTTTACACTCTATGATAGAGGGAGGCCTACCGCTTTACCCACGACGCTTTCGTTCAAAGATATAAATTTTTCTCCTTGCAAAGTAGAAGGGAGGATCTCCTTTTCAAGAGTTTTAAGAGAAGCTCAACAAGGTATTGAAACGTACGTTCTTTTCCTTGGAAATACTTCACAGATGCCTTTCATGAAGCTATTTGAGTGGTCGGTGGCCTCTCTTCCACCCTCTGAAACTCTTCTTCATACCCTACTTTCTTCCCCTGTATCCACTTTGGAAGCAAATTATTTTCTTTTATATACACAAAATGCTGAAGGATCCTCTCCTCAGCCACTCATTACTCCTATTTATGATCGGGATCCATCTAAAAGTCAGGCAGTGGGAAGGGAGGGAGGGAGGGAGAAGGAAATATGAGAGGGATGGAGGGGGGAGGGAGGGAGGGGAGAGGGGAGAGGG
>JADAQX010000324.1:0-52425 GCA_015476325.1 Cardiosporidium cionae
GGCTGATATTCTGATACTCTTCTTTACATTTTCGTTTCTTTTTTTTTTGTATGTGCCTCTCTTCCTGTATCCTTTTGAATCTCCTTTCAACACATTTGTTTCTCGCGCCCTCCCCCTTTTCCTTTCTTTCTTTCTTCTTCTTCTTTTTTTTCTTCTTTTACCCTTTTTGCTTTCTTATTTTTTTATTCTTCTTCTCTTACCCTATTTTCTCTTCTTTCTCCTCCCCTTAATCTCTCTCTCCCTCCTCCCCTTAGTCTCTCTTTCCCTCCTCACCTTAATCTCTCTCTCCCTCCTCTTTATCTCTCTCTCCTCCTCTTTATCTCTCTCTCCTCCCCTTCATCTCTCTCTCCTTTCCTTCATCTCTCTCTCCTTTCCTTCATCTCTCTCTCCTGCCCTTAATCTCTCTCTCCTGCCCTTAATCTCTCTCTTCTCCCCTAATCTCCCTCCTCCCCTAATCTTTATCCCTCCCTCCTCCCCCCAAATCTCATGTTATCTCCACCTGTATATCCCTTAGGCGGAAATTTCGGCGGATTTGACATTCCCCTCTATTTTTTCTTCTCAACATTTGGGAACCCTCACGGGAACTCTGCACTCTGTGGGCTTACCAAAACCTCTCCAGAAGAAAAAAAATGCTCCAGAATTGCCCGTTTCTCCCTTTTATACTACGCCTATGAGCGCTCTTCCACCCATGGCTGAGACGATGGGCGTAGCGAAGTTCGGTCCCCTCTATACAGACGCGATGGATCCTGTGAGTTATTATTTACAGGCTACTCCCTATCGTCGAGATGCAAGTTTGATGGAATATACGTTTGATTTGATGGGTGAAATCCAATTGAGAGATGAAGGAAAAGCGTTCACTGCGTTTGTGCGTTCTCTTCTTCAACAGACAGATGTTCCATTGCAGCTGAGTGATACACAATTTTCTCTCTCCACATTTAGTGCTTTGGGTGAAACCCCTCTCAAAAATGTTTCTTTAGATCGCCGTATGCAAATGAAAGGTTTCTTTAATACAGAGGCAGATCCCTCTCTCACACAGGCAGTACGTCTCCCTGCTTTGGAATTTACAGGGGTGGATCCTCTGACCGGTGCCTGGCAGTTGGAAGGCGATGTTGTGATTTTCAGTGGGGCTGCTACTACGGCTTATTTAGGCGATATTCAGATGCTTTTACACTATCAAAATGCATATATGGGTAAAATTTTTGCAAATTCTGTGCGCATTCATAGAGGGGAGACGGTGATGCCCATTCAAGGCTATTTGGAACCTTCTAGAGAGGATGCAGTGGCTACCTCTGCCTTATTTTCGGGTTATATCACTGGCCAGGCGGCTACCCCTTTGACAGTCACACTCTTGGAGGCACCCAGCGGAAAGAAGAGAGAAAATACGCCACCCAATCCTTTAGATGTTCCTTTCATTCGTGAAGGCATTATGGGTTTGGAATTGGAGACAGCCCTGCCTACGGTTTCAACGCTTGGAGGACCCCTTGTAAGTTCTTTTACTATTCAAGGCTTACAAATGGATTTTACTGAGATGCTGACTGCCTCTAAAACTCTCACAGATTCTTCATCCAAAACGACACAGCCTATCCCTCTAAGTGCTACCGTCACCACCTCCCTTCAAAATCCCTTAGGTGCCGCCATTCCCTTTAGTATTTATGGTCTAGACTTGGATCTACTCGTGTCTGTGCCTCCTTCTTTGATAGAAGGGGAAGTACCTGCATTGGAATATTCTATTGGAACTTTAAAGGCCATGGTTTTAGATGTTGAAACTTTGGAAATCCCCAGGGATACTCTGTTAAGCGAAAATCGTAGCCTTCAGGTGAGGGGGGGAGAAGTGGAGGGGGGGAGAAATGGAGGAGGGAGAAATGGAGGGAGAGAAGTGGAGGGAGAGAAGTGGAAGGGGAGAAATGGAGGGGGAGAAGTGGAGGGGGAGAAATGGAAAGAGGGGAATGGCAATGAAAAAGAAGAGAAATGAAGGAGAAAAAGAGGGGGAATGGAGGGGAAGAAATTGCAAAGAAAAAGAAGAGAAATGGAGGGGGAGAAACTGAGAGATGTTTTAGAAACAAGGGTACATGAATATATAAAAAAAAAAATCCCTTTCAATTTCTTTCCCACACGCTTTAGGGAAATGAAATTTTATTCTCGTTTTGGAATGGGTTATAAAGAATTAGCGTTTTGTATTGCAGAAAAGAGAATTAATATTGCAAATTAAATGTACAAAAGGTGTTTTTCCTTTTCATTTCTTGAGAGAGTATGTGTGTGTGTTTTTACCCCTTGCAATTTTTCTTTTGTATTATAAATTGCACTCTTTCTTTCTCTTTTATTATATATTGCATTCTTTCTTTCTTTTGTATTATAAATTGCACTCTTTCTTTCTCTTTTATCATAAAAAAATGCACTCTTTCTTTCTCCCTCTCAGAGCCTCCCAGACTCTTCTCTGATTTCTATCCGTTTTCTATTGGAAAGTGCCTTACAACTGAACTCTCTAAATGGACCTTTTATTGATTTTGTAGCCACATTTTTGAGTAATCCAGAGGCTTCTCTTCTATTAGAGGGGCATTCGACTGCCTTGTTGTCTACAACTTTGGGTCAAGTAAATATTAGTGGAATTCCTGTTAGTAGCACGCTCTCTCTCACAGGATTGGATGCATTGAGAGATTCTGAATTGACGCATTTAACCTTTACACATTTACAATTTCTCCCGCCTTCTGTTTACTCTACTGAAATGATGGCCATTGAAGGTTTGGGTATGGAAGTTATACTCCTCCTCAGAAATCCCTCGGCAGCAGATCTTCTGCTAGAAAAAATTGATTTGGCTCTCGTTTACAAATCTGTACCCATTGGTGTAATCCAAGCAGATTTCCTTAATATTCAAAAGGGTGAAACTTTGGCCACGCTTACAGGCGGTCTCTATCTTCAACCAGAAGCCGATGTTATTCTTTCTGATTTTTTTTCAAAAGCATTAGCTGGATTTTCTTTAGATATTGCTACGGTCCCTCGTCTTAACCTACTTCGCGCCTCTCTTCCTACAGAGAAGGATGAGGCCACTTTGGCTGCGGAGGCACTCATGGCGTCTTCCTCTGGTCCATTTTGGCTTCAAGAAGCACTCACACGTAGTACATTTCAACCACAAATTCCTTCTTTAGCAGCTTTGTACGTATATATATTTATGGTTTTATAGTTTTGTGTGTGTTACGTCTATAATTTTATTTTTATAGTTTTGTTTGTGTTACGTCTATAGGGTTCTATATATTTAATAGTGAAGTATAAAAAAATACAAAAAAGTTGTTTTAAAAAAATTTTTTTGGTATAGTATATAGCTCCCCCCTATATACATATCTTCTTTTTTTTTTAATAGAAATCCCTATTTTGATTCATTAATTCACACAATGGAGGTGAATTCTTTACAACTCGCCTTAGCCCAAGGGGATCCCTCGACCTTATTGATTACTGGCCGTGCGAATTTGATTATAAAGAATCCTTTTGGTTTAGAAATTCCAATTTCTATTGAGAAAATTGGATTTTCTGCCTCTGTTTTTGATAATAGTACTTATTTTGGGTTTATGCAAGCGGAATCTGTAATCCCAGAGGTGACTCCCACCCTTGGAGATACGTCTGTCTCCTTAGATGGACCTCCTTTACTCTCTCTTACGATTCCTATCAAATCAAAGTTAGATTTATCTTCAAATGGCCTTTATTTTGGATTGATGGTAGCCAAATTTTTAAATCCTTCAAATGGTGCACTGGCGTTGAAATTGGATGGATTAGCCTTTGCAACGATTACTGTAGGTAGCAGCACACTCTCCATCACAGATATTGCCATTTCTCAGACGATTTCTGTAAAGCTGGCGGTTTCAAAGCAAGAGAAATCAGGAGTTCTTAGTGGGATTTTGCCAGGGGGAATGTCTCCTTTTCCCTCTCCCCCTCTAGCAGACACTGTTTCTTCATTAAATGGACGTCTACTTTCCTTTAAGTTCACAGGTTTACATCCTGAGGGGGGTGTGGGTGTCTCTGTGACCTATGTGCTTCACAATCCTTCCATTGTAGCGATGGTAATCCCCCCTATTCCCTTTGTTGTTCTCTATGATTCTCTTGTTTTGGGTACACTCATTCCTACGTCTGAAATGCATATTCTGGCCAACAATGCTCCCTCTATACTCCATTTAACGGGACGATTGGAAGAGAAAACATCGGAAGCTGCACTCTCTGCCTATTCGAATTTATTTTCTGCGGCTCTCTCGCTCATTCTTTCAACAGATGAGACACATCCAACTACAGCCCCTATGCTCACTATTCAAGCGGATACAACACAGCCTGAAATTCCAGAATGGCTCCGTGTTGGCCTAAAAAATTTCACAATGAGAGAATCTCTTGCTAACCTGCCTTTATTGAATAAGGCAGACACCCATGAGGCAGCTCAAACGCTTATATTCGATATTCATCTCTCTCAACTTTCTATCGATTTGACGGATGCTCGAGCTATCCCCGTTTCGGGCTATTTATCCTTCTCTTTACTGAGCCCCTTTGGGAAGAATGCCCCTCTCTTTTTGCGCTCACTCTCTCTTGAGGGTATACTCTCCTACCCTACAGAAAACGCCGCATTTGGACAAATTGAGACCACCTCCCCTCTTATCTTACAAATGGCAGAGCAAACCACCGCCATCAAAAGTAATTCTGAATTTTCTCCCTCTGGAGGGAGCGATACTCTCACAGAATTACCCTTTGAAGATGAGATAGCGGTAACTTACATCCAATTTCCTTTTCAGAGTACTTTATCGGTCACCAATCCACAAAAATTTGGTGATTTCTCTCAAAGTCTTTTACAACCCTCGAAAACTTCACCTTCAGCCATCGCCATCGCTGCTCTCTCCTCTGCTATGCTACGGTTTAGAGGCGTAGCCTCGGTGGTGGCCGATACACCCTTTGGCCTTCTAGAACTCTCTGAAATTCCTATTGAAAAAAATGGTTTTCAATTGGATGGTCATCCCTCTTCCACCCAGTTAGAAGCACCTTTTTCCAACAAAACTCTAAAAGAGGTGGAGACAAACACAGCCTCAACCTCCCGTCTCCTCCCTCTCAATGCGTTTACCTTTGAAGGATTACAACTTTTGAATTATTCTGAGTCCCTCAACCCCTTGCTACCCACCTCCATGCTCTCTGAAGCACGTTTTCTCGCCTCATTGCATCTCCCCACTTTGCCTTCTCAGAAAACTCGAGCAAAGGAGGATTATCCTTGGGCAAACACCGGTGTTGGCTTCCCTGCAGGCCCTCCTTTGACCATCCTTACTGGAGATTTATCCTATGATATCCTTGGCTCTCGTGAAGCGTTGTATATGGGCTATATTCTCATCTCCGATGCTGTCTTAGCAGCCGGTGAAACTCTCCATACCCAGATTACATTGGTAGAGAAACCCTTTGAAGCTGCTTCAGACGCTTTGAATACTCTCAATGGAGAGCCAACGTCCAATTTAGCCCTTCTTTTCTCAGAAATGCTGTCCTCCCAAACGCAATCGCCTATACAACTGATTCCCTCACACACTCAAGGCGAACAACCAAGCTGGTTTCCTCTACTTTTACCCAATTTAACCGTACCCACCACGGATGGGTACGTGCGGAGAGTAGGAGAGAGAGTGAGGTGTAGGGAGGGAGAGATGTAGGGCAGGAGAGAGGGGGAAGTGATGGGAGGGAGAGGTGTAGGGAGAGAGAGATTTAGGGAGAGAGAGATGTAGGGAGAGAGAGATGTAGGGAGGGAGAGATGTAGGGAGGGAGAGAGGGAGAGATGATGGGAGGGAGAGAGGGAGAAGTGATGGGAGAGAGGGAGAAGTGATGGGAGAGAGGGAGAAGTGATGGGAGAGAGGGAGAAGTGATGGGAGAGAGGGAGAGGTGTAGTGAGGGAGAGAGTGAGGTGTAGGGAGAGAGGGAGAGAGAGTGAGGTGTAGAGAGAGAGTGAGGTGTAGGGAGAGAGAGAGGTCTAGGAAGAGGGAAGGCAGTATCAGGGTATAAAAGTGCGATATGTACATATTCCGCTCAAATGTGCAGATAAAACACGATAAAAGTGATATTTTTCTCTTTTTTTTTCCAAAGTTTATATTGATTTGGGTTCAAACATAATGCATGAAGTTCATTTTAATTTTCATTTTTTCAATGGACTGCTATACTTTGAAAAATGAACTGTAGTAACTATTTCTGATGTTTTTAGCTAGGCGTACTCCCCCTCTCGGTTGCTTCATTTTTCTCTTCGCATTTACCTCATCTTTCTCTTTCTTTCTTCGTCTATGTCTTCTCTTTTTCTCTCTATCTCTACTCTCTCTGTTTGGACGCTATTTTCACTGTTTTTTCTGCATGAACTTTTTTTGGCTTCTGTCTTTAGATTTTTCCAACACATCAAGCTAATTGATAGTATATCGATTTCCGATTTACGTTTTGACATTTTGGAGGACTCTACGATATTCTTGAATGGAAAATTGGATATTGATATCCTCAATCCTTTAGGAAGTGCATTTACTATCGATCTTCAGTATATTGAAGCAAATCTAACTTTTTCTTCAGGTTCCACTTCTTTTGCCTCCTTGTATATACATAGACGAGCTCCTCTGTCTCAAATACAAGGCTCAGAAGATATTTGGCGAATGACACTTAACTTGGAGGATTCTTTGGTGATTCACACGACAAGTGATGGATTTGTGCAGTTTTTGGATACTGCTCTAACATATGGTATAGCTTCTGCTTCTTCCTCATCGCATTCTCCCTTAGAATCTCCTTCTTTGACATATGAGGGATATGTTGGATTTTTAGCACAAACAGATGTGGGTCCAATACACACAGAGAAACTGATTGTAAAAAATACGTTTCCTCTTTTTAAAAATGCTGCCACTACCGATGAGACTATCTCCCAAAAAGGATTTGATTTGAAGTTTGTGGATGCACAGTTAGCAGAAAAACCCACGGAACGTGGCCAAGGTATTCCTTTTGCTGCCACTGTAGAGATAAATATGCCTTTCTTGGACATTTCTACCTCTAGCCTTGGTCGTACAGACTTCACATTACATTCTCAAGAAGTTACATTGGGTAGAATAACATTTCCAAGTATTTCTATGGAAAAAGGAAGAGCTTTACTAACATTAGAGGGAAACGTGTATCCACAAACCACCCCAGAGACCCTATCTACCCTCTCAAATATCGTTTCAGATGTTTTTCTCCGTTCTACGGCAAAATCTGCATCACCTCTCCATCTTCAACTTAAGGGGGCCTCCATCTTATTAGCGTCTGAAGGAGCAATGGAAAAAGCAGCCCCACGATGGCTACAGCAATTCATGCAATCTTTATCCTTTACGGTTCCCTTGCCGACCCTCACAATTCCCTCTCTCTCCCTTGTAGATTCTGTTAAGATTCAAAATCTTTCAATTTCCGCTAATGATTGGACTAGTAGTCTAGCAGATCAGATGATGCTGATTTCTGCAAATTTACAAGCTCAGGTAAGCACAGCCTTTGTAGAATCTCTCTATTTGGATATTCAGGGCGTGGGTTTTGATTTTGATGTTTTACGATCTCTCCCCTCGCCTCTTGTCGCCTCATCTACGCAAAATTTCCCTCTTTCTTCATTGCCCACTCTCTCCTCGTCGAGTTCCCTCGTTTCCTCCAATGCCTCCCTCGCCTCCCAGGAAGAGCTACTTTTGAAGGCAGCCATGCTCACACCTTGGCTTCCTCTTCCTCCCAGTGCTAACATTCGTCAAATGCAAGAGATAGAAGAAAAGGCAACAGGGGCGGCAGCCTCTCTATTTTCTGATGGGGGGGCACCCCCCGTAGGAAACATTTCCCCTAATGCGTATCAACTGGTGGGAACACTTCGCTCTGAAATGTTTGCCACACTTCCTGGGAATACAGAGAATGCTTTTTTCTTGCCCATTAAAGATGCAGAATTTCGTTTTCCAGATGAAGGTGTTGCCTTAGCTTTGCTTTTACGATCCTTTTTGCAATCGCCTACGTCTGAGACTCCGCATCCTTTGCTACTTAAAGGAATGCTTGATGTAAATGTAAACACCGATGTAGGATTTCTCTCGCTTCGAAATCTTCCCATGTCCTTCCCTCTGTCTCTTAATCTTCTCTCACCTTCTGCTCTTCCTGATAACAAGGAAGAAACGGTAATATCTTCTCAAAGAGACGATCCTCTAAAGGAAACTAAACATTTGGAGCCCAAGGTAACAGGCGATGCTACGACGGGTTTCTCTGCCTCACAGATTATTTCTCATTATGCTCTGAATGATATGCGTGTATCGGATTTGGATATTCCAGAGCTACATGGAGGAGCTTTAAAGATGGAGGCACAACTTGAAATAACTGGAAAACCTAATATTGTGTTAGATTTGGAAACCGTTGTGTTGGATATTCTGCATGAAAATCGACGTGTTGGCTCTGTGGCTATTCCAAAGCTTATCTTAGCCCCTCAAAGAGGAAAAATGGAAATCTATGGCGCTCTTCAACCCGAAGATTTGGATGCTTTTGGTCGTCTGGTAAAAGAATATGTTCTCGGGGATGAAATTCAGCTTCGTTTACAAGGAAGCTCTGCCACAGAATTACCCCTTTCACACATACCTAATATAGAGAATGAAACACCTCATTTTCCCTCTATCGTGGAATCCCCCCCCTCTTCTGCCATGGCTCTTTCTTCTTCTTCTTCTGCAAAAACAGCTATGACTCTCCCAGCCATGCAGTCTACTCTCTCTGCAGATACCAGTGCACCTCTCTCCATTCCTGGAGCTGCTCTCGCTATTAGTGGGGCCAGACATCCTGTTCCTTCGTGGGTAGCACGTGTGATGCAAGAAGTTCGTTTTGATATACGTTTGAATGAGCCTGTGGCTGAGGTAGCAGGGCAGCAAGCTGTGGCCAAATCCTCTCTTATACAAGCTATTCAACTCGATAAACTCAGTGTTGATTTCTCTGGACGTCGAGATCCTCTCATATCTGGAATTCTGCGGCTTACCTATAAACTCCCTGCACTCTTTTTAATTGATTTTCAAGTAAGCTATACACAAAAAAATAGTACCCAGGAGGCTTTTAAAAAATAATTAAGGAGGTGGAAGAGGCATTAGGAACACTTTACACAGAGAGAGAAAAAAAGGGGAACATTGTTTTCTATATACATTCTAAAAGCAAGAAGAGGAGTCCCTCTGTACTGGGTTTTCTGTGTTTATAAATGTGAAGGAGACATACAATAAGGATTAGAGAGTGTAGCGTGTAGTAGAAATGTGTTTATTTTTTATATTCTCTCTCAACGTAATCCTTGAAATGTGGTATTTTCATTGCAATTCTTGCTCATGTTTTTTCTCTTGTTCTCTCTCTCTTAAATTTTCCTAAACCCTCTTTCTCCCCTCTCTCTTTTTCATTCCTCTCATGATTTCGTTTCTCTTTTTAATCCCTTTTTCATGTACAGATTTAAGCATATTATTATTATTTTTTTATATAGTTAATCTAATCCTCTTTGTAAAGTTTATAGTAATTTGGATGTCAATGTATAAAATTAACACACAAATTTCGTTTCCATCTGAAGTCTCACACTCTCCTCTCTCTCCTCCTACATACCTTCCTATATTGATTTTATTTTATTTTTCTCAGATTGCCTCCATTGATGCAAATCTCTCTGTTTTGATTGTACGAGAGAATTTACCTGATATGTATCTTGGAACTGTCGCTGTTGCTTCTCTTCCTCCTTATACAATTGGACAAGAAAATCTTGGAAGAAATACTGCACAATTTCAATTAGATGGTGTACCTCTCCAAATTCCTCAAAGTCAAGAAGTTGTGATGAAAGCTTTTCTTAATGGATTACTCTATTCAGTAGGTTCTTCAGAACTTACTTTGAATGGTACAACAACTGTGAAAATAAAAACGCGGCTGGGAACATTGAAATTAGATGAAATTCCAGTTAAAGTTGTCAGGAAGATTAATAGTAAGGTTTAGTTTAAACTCTCGCTTTAATCTGTGTACTGAGTGTCTCTATAGTGTGTTTTGTGATGAACTGTAGTCGATAGGTCTGAAACTCTACTTCTTGTGTATTTAAATATTGGAAAAAGATGTACATTTCTTCTATTTTTCTATCTAAAAGTGTTTGTTAGAAGAGAAGGAACACCGAATGGATTGAAATTTTGTTAACAGAATTTTTTAAACTAATCACACCTCTTGTTTTTTTTTATACTAAAACTATCTGCTACACATGCTTTTCCTTTGTATACGGAGACACATATATATTTGTATATATACTTTGAATTTTCATCATCTATATTTGAGATCGTCTTTGCAATTTCTAACCATAAAAAAAAAATAAAACGAATTCATCCGTTGCAACTGCAACGTTTTTTTCCCCCCTTTAAAATCGCTGAGTTTTCCTTCTAGAGGGTTATAATGCGCCTCCTATTACATTCACCTTTTTTTTTGTGCAATTCTTTTCTTTTTTCCTTATCATATCTCTCCATTCTCCTCCTTTTACACGTTTGCTCATAAATTTTTATCTACAAGAATATTTTTGTTTCCTTTTCTCTTCTACAGTGCATTAAATTCTTCTCATTGTCCTATTTTTGCAGATATTGGAGGTCTCTCGTCAGGAAATTTGTTTAAATTGAATTCTTTTGATATTACAAGTGGTTCTAGTGATGGTTTAGTGATTGAATCTTCTTTACAGCTAAACTTACCTGAATCCTTTGATCTCAGTATAACCCTTGGATCCGTCTTACTGGATCTCTACGTTCCCACTACTATTAATGAAATTGAGGAATTACATCCAGAACTTCAACAGCTCTCCTTATTTGATCCTTCTCATGGTGGATGGCTTATTCAAGCAGGATTGATTTTATTACCAGATTTCTTACTAAAATCTGATGGTTTTAGAGAAACAGTAGCCCTTCAAGCTGTTTTACTCTCTCCCTTTAAAAAAGCATCCGGTGAAGATGCTCTCTCTGGGCCTCGTAAAATTCTCTCCAATTTTATTAGTTCTGCACCTTCTTCTCTTGTATTGAAAGGATCAGAAGGAAGTGCTGATAATATCTTTGTTAAAGATATGCTGAAAAATCTTACAATTCCACTACCTCTGCCCAGTGGAAGCGCTGGCTCATTTGTACAATCGATTGATTTGGATATTAAGGTTAAAACTTTGATTTCCAAATTTTTTTTTAATATTTTCTCTATAGTTGGGTTTTTTGAGGTTTTTCGATTTCGTAATAATTCTCACTGGCATTTCTTTTTTTCAATTTTATTTAATATTTTTTTCTCTATTTTTTTCTTTATAATTTTTTATTTTTTAATAAAATTTTCTTTTTTTGTAGATACTTTTTGTGGTTTTAATCTGTTTTTTTTATTATTTCGTTTCTTTTCTTTTTTTTAAACTATTGGAATAAAACATGTTTATATTAGAGAGAATTCTATGTATAAAAAGTAGGACGAGATGAGATTCTGTGTATTTATTACTTAAAACGGCAGAGGAATAAAAAATTTTTTTTTATAAAATTCTTGTATTTTTATTTTTCCTTTTCAAAAAAATTAATTTTTGTGTGTGGATTTTTGTTTTTGTAGTTTATACTATTTATTCCTCAAATTCAAGCCAGAACAACACTCTTTAATCCTTATAGTATTCCAATCACTCTTCTATCTGGAAATATTACTTCGTATAACCAAGCTAACACGTAAGAAGGCTTTCCATACGTATGAATTAAAAGAAAAGAGGTTGCTTGATCATACCGTATAGAGGTTATATCTTGATGCATTGTTTATTATCTAATTTAAGTGTGTATAAACAATTTTTATGATGTGCTTCCTTCAGTTAATATACACCCAATTTTATAATTTTTGATCTCCTATTGTTCTGGTTTTTTGTTAGAGGATTTTCTCGATCACGTTGTCTATACTCTCTTTTTTTTTGTTATTTCTTTTCATGATACAAAAAGAATGTGGTTTTGAGTGATATAATGATTTTGACAAAACTGTTTTCTAAACGAATTACAAACAATTTTAAAAAACTTTGAGGTTTTTTCTTCTTCTTTTGTATACGCTTTATTAACCAAACTTATATAAGGATATAACTCTCTCTTCTTTGACTTTGTATGGTATGTACTCTCATACTTCACATCTTGCTAGCATTAAAACTAGGAGAAACCGCGTCTATATCCATCTACATATAAATATATAGGATATAGATCAAATTTTTTCCTTACCTCCGTGCCCTAATTTCCTTTGTTCATTTTTTCTCACCGTTTAATAAAGAGAGTTCTTTGTGTTTTTAAAAAATGGAAAAATTTGTTTAATTTGTACTCTTTCTTGCCATATATTCCTTTACTTAGGCCAATTGGACAGATACAGCTAACTTCCACGGCCGATGCTCCACTCATTCTTCCTCCTAAGCAAATTTTCACTTTACCCAGAGTTCAAGTTATACCACAATTTCACGGGGGTACATTTTCCGCTTTTCAATCCTTATTTTTAGATCAAGATGTGCGAGTAACGGTAAAAAATTTTTTTCTTTCTGTAGTTGGCTATTACTCTCTATTTATGTGTATTCTTTTCACTTTTTTTTCTCTTCAAGGGAAACTAAAGTAAATTTAGGAACCTCTGTAGGTGGTTATAGGCATTTATGGGAGGGAAATGAAAGATTTTTAGAGTAGAAGGAGAGGGGAAAGGAGTAAGTACACTTTTTCTTGGACTAGAAGCATTTTATGGATGAAACGTTTGCATTTTAATAGCATTTTTTAAAAAAATTGGATGCGTTACGTTTTTGTTTAACAGTGCATCCTATTAACATCTTAATTGGATTCATAAAAAAATTCATTTCCCCTTATTTTCCATTTTTTTCACACAATTTAATGGGTGTAAATTCTATAGCAAACACTCAAAAAAAAGCTTTTTTCTTCTTCTTACACAAGCTGTAATACTAAATATTTTTTTTTATTTTGGCAGTTACAAGGATTATTAAATGTTAAACTGGCCCAATATGAAACTGGGATTGATATGATTGCAAGAAATGTCTCCATGGCATTTTAATCTTGTCCTGAAGGCTTGCATTTACCCAAAAGTTCGAAGTCATCTTATCTCTCAACTCTGAATAAAATAATTTTATTCTGATGAATATGAAAAATTTTAGTGTTGTCCACTGTAACGCGTATATTCCTCCGTAGCTTTTTTAATTTTATCCTTTTTGGTTATGAAACTCTGATTATATACAGTACCTCAGTTCCCTTTGCAATTATAGGATGCATACTATTATATCTTCTACCCATTGATTCACGAGAACATGATTTTTAAAAAGATAGATATAACTTTTTTTGTGTAATCCATGCTGGCTATCAAAGCTGTGTATACTTTTCAGAAGAGTCTATCATTCTTCTTATCATTAACAAAATTCCTTATCAATGAAAAGGCTCCGAAACGTTTAGGATTTTGGACACAACGGGATATGTATATGTTTCGTTTGATTCTAAATATTTTTTTTTGTTATTTCACCTTTAATGTAATCGCTTCCTACTGTACGAGAGACGTTTATAATCATTTGTAGTCCTACACACACATTTTCGATTAACAGTTTTGATTGGAAAGGAAAAAAAATTTTTTCTGGTTTAATTATCCTTGCATCAACTTGTTTTTGCACTTTTAACACAACTACTCCTTGTAAAACACCATCATTGAAGAAGGAATGAAATGATTTGGAAGAGATTGTTAAGTACAGCAGAATACCTCCGTGGTGTAAAATACGATTTTTTGTAATGGAATTGTGTCCATTCAAAATAAATTAAAAAGTTAACAGTTTCAATATGAATGGATGAATCCAGCTGCTACTCCTACACTCTAGTAGCAAAGGGAAATTAAGGCTTAAATTTTATAAGGAGTACTTTCAATGGTACTATCGCTTCTCTTACAACTCAAAAGTGGGAAAAGCCTTACTACTCAAAAACTCTACTTAATTAACACACTTTTCTCTATTCCCAAGTATACAAAGGAATTATTCAAAAAAGTCAAGTGTTACGCTAAATATCGGAAATAAGGCAGAACTTTCTTGCTTTTTCGATAACATAATATTTTTTTTAAAATAAAAAATTTTGGTGAGAAATCTCAGGGATAGGAAAATGAATATAGCTGCTTACGAGACGTTGCACTTTCCTTTGTTAAAACAAATGCCTAAAAAACAATTTCCACACTGTCATGGCTTGTTTGCTTCCTAGTAAACGTTTATATCCTTTGGATTATACTCTCATATTAACTAAAAAAACCAACCTACATCACAACTCGGCAGTAGCATTAAAAATAGAGCGAAAGATTGCATATTTTAATGAAATGTTCGGTCAATTCTAAATTGTAAAAAAAATTTACTGAGTTTGGGAAAAGCAAACGTAATTTAAGCTATTTATTTTTCAGGATAAGATATTGCTTGGAGGAATATATACCCCAAAGCTACCCTGTATTCGAATTTTTCTCGACTATAGGTGGATATGATGCAAGCAGTTGTGGCAATTCTGCAGATACCGTCTTCGCTGCAAACATGCTTGATATATGCTTGAGAGTCTTGTGCAAAACTTCAAAATTGCAACCAATGTCCAAAGATGGAGCATTTATAATATTTTCATAATAATCCGTCTGCTGTGGTACGCCCCGTGGCAAGCTGGGAAGCTGGCTTAAAGAATAAATGGAAGAGTCCAAAGGTAATTGTAATAAAGTCACAGGAGGTTGCATAGGTATAGATGCAGTAGCAAGGGAGGCACTACTAGTTTCTTCTTGAGATAAATGCTGCCCGGCAGCAGTACTTTCAATCGTTTGCTTCGGTGACGGGAGATTAACCGGGGAGTGCAATAATTCTAAAAGGCATCGATTACGATGATCTAAACTCACAGCATCCAACGATGCAGATAAGGGCAATGCCAGATCAATCATACGATCTTTGGTTTCCTGCAAGATTATTTCCATTGACGGTTTTTTAGGTTGTTCTACTACAGGGGTGGCGCTCTCATCGTTTAACTTCAAGAAACGACGCAAGACTTCGGACTTAGGAGAAGGTTCCAATAATATGAGCACATTTAAGTACCGCTGCAGCTCTTTTCGACGCGTATCTATGAATTTTGGATCAAAATTTCGAAAAAACCGTTTTCCAGGAAACCATGTAAGCTTCATGGGATATATTACTTTCATATTGTCATGAAGCTCTCGAATTTCCCTGTAACGTTTGTACAACAATCTAGAGATCCCATGTGGATCTTGAACTTTTAGAGCATACTCGGTGTGGCCATTTCGTTGAATCGTGTTCACTATTTCAATTCGATAACTAGCGGCTTCGTTCATGGGAGACGAACTCATTTGGACTAACGGAGGATTTCAGTGCTACCAGCCACCAAAACGTTCGTTCAGATCCTACAAATAAGCATACGTCAGCAAAAGGTTCGTTTGTAAATACACTAAGATCTTGTGCTTTTAGATAGAAAGCACTACTACATGAATGAATCCTCTACAAAAAAACAAGAAAATGTTTGAGTTCAAAAAAGCCATTACATGCCACGGAATGCCAAGGAGGGAGATTCGCATATGAACTTTTGGGATGAAAACAGTACATTCAAAAGCAGTCGATCGTGCACGCAGACAAAAATGATAAAAATTCAGTCGATCCGCGGTGAAATTCTTTAATACAAGAATCACAGCCGCAAAGCATAAAGAGAGTGTGACGTACATACTTACCGAGAATCCCTCTGACAAGCAATCAGGCGAAATGCACGAACAGATTTGGCAAATGTGAAGCAAATCGATAACTGCAATAACCGTAACAACAATTCAAAGCTGCATTGACTAATATACTACAAATAGCCTTGAAATACTATTAAAAAGTTCCATTAAGAAACATTTTATAGCCTTCCCCTGCACTTTAAAATTTAAAAGGATTCGTTTCACAACTGAGCTAAGAACAATATCAAGCGAATGAAATTTTTACGAAGCAATAAATCATACCCATGGCTGATTAGAGAAAACTTTGCAACATACACAGTTGAAGTGCTCATTCAACAAATTTTTTCCAGTGTTCCGATTTTGCTTTATCCATAAAAAAAATGGCGTGACTTAGTCCTTCAGCATAGACAAACGGTGTTGCTTATGAGATTTTATTTGTGTGCGCTTTTAGCACTTCGAATCAGATCATTTGTAATGCTCAGATGGTTTGGCCGTTAGATCATTACCTTCTTTAATATGCAACACGGAGCAAAATTGCGAATTGTGCAGCTGTTAGTCTTTTTTCGAACGATGTATTTATGAATCATTTATTTGCAGAACTTATACAATTGATAAAGTACTCAGCTTAGCATGTTTTATTTGAAAAGCATGCGAGATTGGCAGCGCAAAGGCACAGTGTTAACTCTTTGCAACTGACCTGTTTTAAACAATCGTGCATCATGCATAGAATTAAATAAAGCAAACACTAAGCAAGGTATGATATTTTCTAATGCAGACCAACAAAATTCCGAGGCTTGATGTGTTTGTTATACATATCCCAATCCAAAAACCACAAGAGCAAGGAAATCGCCCATGAAGTGGGTAAAATCGCAATTTCATGTCACTGCGATATTATATTGATGTGGAATTATACCATCAGAGAGTATAACACTCAATGCAAACTCAACAGTGGGGCAGTCCTCTAGAACTGTTTAATTTACTATTTATACTGAGCAAGTAAGTCTGTGAGATTTATAAAAAATATGCGCAACTTTAGTTCGTGATAGTACCTATCGATGCACGAGTTTTTCGGGGAGAAAAGCAATAATTCACTTTAGTATTCTTTCAAAAGTGATTAATCTATCGAAAATGAATCTAATCGATATATACAGAATGACGATATAAACTACAAGCGTGCAATCCGATGTGCCCGGACAATTTTAGGCACAAACAGCGCAATGGGGAAAGTAACGATGGCGATATCAATCACGGACAATAACTGTCAACAGAAGTTAACAATAACGGGCGAATATGAAGAAATACAATTTGTTTCTTACCGCTAGGATTATTATTATTATTATTGCTTTTCGTCTTAGAATTATTATTATTATTGTTGCTATTTCAAGTTGATGATTTCTACGTCAAATGATTCGCTTCTTCTTACGGTTAGATATTCGATTACAATTTTTTCCGCTTTTACTTTTTCCTTTTTGATTTTGTCGCATGAAATGTTAGTTTTCTTTTGTTTAGTGATTTGAGGTCGGCTTTCACGAGTAAGGAGCGTTGATTGAGCTCAAGACAAATTTTAAAATTCCAATTGCCTTCTTATCATTTAATTTCAGCGCTAACATTCTTTAAATTAACTTAATTTAGGTTTGCTAGTTTTAAAGTTTGATTTCAAGCAATAGGGTTTCTGGGTCTGCGCTAACTTCCGGGCATAACACTTTCTATTAAATAAGTTAGCTGTTTGGTTATAGAGCGATGTACTTTTCAAAATTGGAAACTCATTGTGGAATATCGAGATAAAGGTTGATTTCACTTCATCCAACAATAGTGCAGTCAGAGCTCTGTTCAAATTATAGCTAAGTTTGCTCGGTTTATAGTAATGAAAGATGTTGGCAAAACGATTTTCCTTGCTCTGAATCTTGCATTGAATATCAACTCATTCCATTCAATCGAAAGGATAATCAATGGAATATTCATGCAAAAGTAAAATAAATTCAACTATTTAGCAAATATTATAGCGCTTTTATCTTAAATTCTGCCTCTCTTTACTTAAGCGCATTGAATAAGCAGAAGTATTCCTATTTTACTTTTCAAATGCAGCTCTACTCAACATCTAGCCATTAGAAAATGAAAATGTACGGTTGTCTTGTCAATTTCTCAAGTTTGAAAAAAGTGGGAATAATTATTCTTTTCAAGCAATCCGATTTGAGACTCCTTTTAGTAGGATCTCCTCTCAAAATAAGAGTAGGTCAAACGGGCAGAGCAGCACTTAATTCATTTGCAAAATTGACGCGGCAGCAATCTTTGAAATATTCCGAGTACTTGCTCGGGAGCAAGAGCCCTGAAATTGTGCTGCGTGGTAGTGGATCTTATGCATCTTCACAGATTGATTAGAGAAAAGGTTTGAATAAAGCGCTCCTTAATTTGTCAGTGCTACCTGCGTAAAGTTTTAATTTGTCGAATCCTCTCAATATTTTCTTCTAAGTTTGGCGCCCTTTTTCTACTTGTTAACAAGAAAGAATGCTTTTATTCTTCAGTTCTTGTAGCTAATCAGTGATACAGTTAGTTGTACGCATAGAGCAACACCCAGCAGAACGAGGGTTCCGATCTACAAGGCATGTCCGAATTGGAGAACTGTACTAATCTGGTAGCACCCGCAGGTATGGGTATTGTTTCTTTTTAATACAGAAAATGTTTTCTTTGGTTTCATGCTTGTGCTGGAAAGTAGTTTTGATCTGATTTCCTGGAGTGCATATACTTGGCAAAAGAAGCAAATTTCGACGAGTAGAAAGTTGCAAGAGGAGTCAATTGGCTACAGAACTTTTTCCTTGTTCATGTGGTTATTTTGTATGGGAAAGCTGCCGCGTTGTCAGATAAAAAGTTTTCCTGTTGAGCTTGTAGAAACACATCTGTTTTCTTTTTAACGGCTGTGTTATGTAGAACTAGCCCTACAGGTTTTCTCTTAATAACTAACTCAACTCTTTTCAATAGAGCAAGCATCTTCTCAGCTGGGTTGGTACTTGATGATAGTTTTGAGAAATTCGTTTTGTGTTGCAAATTGGTATCTATTTTCATGACATATAGCAGCTGCGCGATTGCAGTTTTTTCCATTAGAGTTAAACGTCAATTTTATTCTTATCTTGCAGTTTTTTCTATAGAAATTTAATTAATATAAGAAAGAAATAACCTGCTGGTGAATTAAGAAGTGCGAGTGAACAGTTCTATAAATAATTGAGCCTTGCGGTGCAAAGTAATAACGAATGTACCCAGCAAATAGCGTGATTCTCTAATATGTTTTTTCTAATACTAATACGAAGGATTTTTTCGGTTTTTGTTGAAAAGAATCAGTCTCTTTCTATAACATTAAAACATTCATGTAAGTTTAGCATTGATGAATAGCGGCAGAAATACATCTCTCTATGCCACTATTTTTTGTGTTAGAGCATTTTCCTATTGCAAGTTGTAGCTTTCTAAGTATTTTAAACAGTTCAATTCTTTGAGGAAATGTGGAAAGGATGCATGAATTGTTGTTGATTATTCCAATTGTAAATTTTTTATGTGAAGTAACTCTGGTAGTAGTTTTTAAAAAAATTGTAATGCAATGAGTGCCTCTAATGGTGTAATTTTTAAGCTTTTGATAAAATTTCTCTTAATGTATTATTTTGTTATTCCAGTGTAATTCTACTACATCTTCTTTGAACTATTACTCTGAAAAATGTCTCGTGGATCACAGTCTATGTATGATCGACATATTACCATCTTTTCACCGGATGGAAATCTCTATCAAGTTGGTGAGTATTAGACGATAAAATGGGGAAAAAAGGAAATCTTGTTTTATACGTGCCCCATCCTGGTAAAATTCTTTTTAACATCGAATATGCTAGTTATAATATGGGTTTATGATTTTTCTTAGATATCTCTTGGTAATGGTTTTGATGTTTTTTTTACCTTTTCATCAAGCATTTTTTCAAGGAGAAACTATTTGTTTTGCATCGTAAGAAGGATACTGTCTATTTAGGTGTCCACAAAAGAAAAAACAGGTGTATCACTTGCATTCGCTATTTACTTAATGTTTTGTACGCTTTTTTTCAATTTCTTTTCTTTCTCTTAGTGTTTTTTTACTTTGAAATACTATTCGATCTGTTTGTTCCTTTTATTTTGTCAGAGTATGCTATTAAAGCTATTAAAGGCTGCAATTTAACGTCTGTAGCTGTGAAAGGAAAAGATACTGTATGTGTGGTCTCTCAGAAAAAAGTTGCAGCTCAACTTGTATATCAGGTGTGTGGATTACTTGGAGTGTTGAGGAAAGAATTGTGAGCATATTTCATGAAGAGGGTATGAATTTACGTAAGTAAAACTGTTTTTTGTTTTGCTGTTTATCTTAAAAAATGTAACTTTTAGTCGGTTTTGATATGGCAGAATAATAAGATTTAACGTATAAAATTTTCGAAAATTGGAGTAGGAAAATGAGTAGTATCTTTATGCTTTTTACTTTTTCTTTCATTTAGGATAAACTCTTAGATTCAAGATACGTAACAAATCTTTTTAACATAACGGATCATATTGGAGCCGTCGTAGTAGGAGTTCCTGGTAATTTTAATAATTTGAAAGAGTGCAGCATAAAGTAGATTTATTTTAATATCTGTCAAAAAAGTGTAATAAGAAGTAAAATCCTATAAAAAGGAAAAGGTGTTGGATTTATGTATAGAAAAAATTCTTAAACTTGTATGATTCTTAAAGCCTAGAGAACTATTGGTATATATTTCTTGCTCCTTAGTTGGGTATAGGAACGGCTACCATTGTGAGGTTAAGATTATTGTTTATTGAGAGGTATATCAAAACTGCGTACGTTTGGATTGAATTTCCGAATTGAGCATATTTTCTGCCACAATGATTTGCTTGCTAACCATTTGCCTGTTATATTAAACAGGGATGAAGAAAACTATAAAAAACATGAATTATGAGAAGTGTAGAAATATTCTTGAGTGGGTGTAAAATTTCATATGGACTACGTATTAAGTGTTTCTCTAGGATTTTTTTGTTAAAAAAACATCAAAATACTTTAACTTGGTGTCTATTTTGACGTTTATATTATACTCTTGTCATCTGATTATTTCTTATAGCGGATTGCCGCGGGATGATTTATCGAGCTCGCCAGGAAGCCTATCAATTTAAATATAAAAATGGTTTTGATATTCCAGTGCAATGGCTTTGCCAGCGCATTGCTGATATAAATCAAGTTTTTACTCAGCATGCTTACATGCGATTACATGCCTGCAGTACGTTTTTGAAGAGACTTAAGAATTTTTTTTTTTAAAGTAGTGAATTATTCAAGATAGCATAGTAGTTTAGCTACATTACTAAATATCTATATACAAGGCATGGGCATGTATTTTTGAGTCTTGTAGTAGTATCTTTCTCCCCCTATTGACAGGAAAGGATTCAGAAAATTTTAAAAGATACGATATAACACCATTTTTGTTGTTTCTAATGAAAAATATGTCCTCCTTGCTTTCATTTTGTAATTTCACTGCAGAGTGTTTTTTTCTGTACTTGCTTTTTAATTATCATTCTATTTTTGCATGTTATCATGCTTTTTCTAAGCTTTTTTCCTACTATTTTTATAATGAGAGCGATGTACGAAATGCCACTTCTTTCCTCAGTAGTAGATGGGTGTGCAACATTTTTTTTGTTACTAAAGAGCTAACCGTACATACTTGAAAAAAGCTTTTATGTTTGCCAAACAGAGTTTTTTTTGTTTTTATAAAGAGTCTGCTTTACTAGTTGTTCATTTTTCATTCGTATTCAGCTGGCATGTTTTTTGAAATGGATATTGAAAATGGACCCTCTCTATATCGTTTTGACCCCGCCGGCTGGTTTGCTGGATACAAGGTAAGGGGAAAGTAGAACAGCTTTTTGAAAATACTTTTGTTATTTTGAAAGGTGATGTGTCCGCTTGATACATTTTGATTCCTATTTTTGTACTGGTGTTTTCCACTTTTTTTCTATCTAAGATAACAATTTGATGCTCTCAAGAATGTATTCAATGAAGATTTTAATATTGTATGGAATCTGTATGGGAAGGCAATGAAAATTAAAACCTTTTTTTTACTTTACATAATCGTTTTCAATTAATTGATACTTGCATCTATAACTTTATTATTTTTCCTATTTCTATTTGTTTTAGGCATGTGCTATTGGATCAAAAGAGCAAGAGGCCACCAATGCTCTTGAAAAACTTATGCGAAAAAAGGAGTTGCAGACTTCTGAAGAAACAATTGAGGCTGCTATTGCTACTCTCCAAAGTGTCCTTGCTATTGATTTTAAAAAAGGTGATATCGAAGTAGGCGTGGTTTCAGCAGATTTTAAAAGATTTCGGTAAGGACTTTTGCAAGTAGATGAAAAGAATTTGTATGATAGTGTACTGAATATATTCTGGTTCCTGGTGAAAACATTTTTGATGCGCATGTGTTTCTCCTTACCTTCTTATATATGAACCCAAATGGCCTCATATGTCAAACTATTCTTCATTTGTTCATACCCGTCTTCATTTTTTAAAGTGTCTGCATCCACTCTATTCCACATGTGCTTATATTCTGCCTGGCATGAAAAACAAGAGCCTTGACTATTATTTGAATTTAAAGATAAATTTTTTTTTGTTGTTGCTTCTGTTTAAAATGTTAGAAAGGCAGCGTTACACACTTCCCTATATTCAAACATATTTTTTTGTATGTTTGTTCAGTCGATTGGAAGAATCCGAAATTGAAGAGCACTTGATATCTATAGCTGAAAGAGATTGAAAGTGATTGCATAAAATTTTTATGAAAAGTACTTCGTTTTATTGATTTTCTGTTGGTTGCAGATTATGTGGTTTTTTTTAAAACCCTCTTTTTCGAAATGGCTGCATCTAAATAGCCATTGCCTGATTTCTAAGCATAATTTCCCATATATTCTTGTATTCATTTATCTACGGTACAAAATAGTTTTAAGGCTTAATTACCGCAAGAGAATGATGTAGAACAAAGCGCTACAACAGAATGCGAAATTTATCTAAAACCCTGTGCATAAAGTGTATTTGCTGCTGATTTGAAAGCAATATGTAGTAGCTAGAACGTCATTTTGGGGAAATTGTTTTGAAACTATAGCTAAGATACTGAAGAACCAGAAGTAAACTTTATGTTTTGACACGTTAATTAAAAAGATGAATGTCTTGTCAATATATGATTTAGCGGGGATTTATTGCCTTTCTTAGCGGAAGAATTAAGTTTTATCGGCTTTACAGTTTCAAAAACCAGAGTAAGAGCATTATTATTTTCATGCTTGAAGCATGGGTATGTGTCCATTCGATTCCTGTTTCAAGATAGTCTTCATCTAGCAATAAATACCCATTGTTATTGCCAATTGGTCGAACGAATTCTCAACAGCTAAAAGTGGGCATAGCAATGTAGCCACAAGAAATATTTCAGGTCGTAAGCAAATGTCAAACAAGTAAAAGCAATATTATTTGCTCATGAAGAATGTGATAATTTTTCGAACCAGTTTTCCTAATTAACTGGCAAGTATACATTATCTTTGATTACGTAAGCACCGAAACGAAAAGGTTATTTTAGGTTAAGAACTGGAATAATAATGCGGCATGCAAATCATGCTCTTTGAAAAGCAATGCTTATGATCTGCAGACTGCCAAGATGCACCGACATTGTCGTTGTTCCATATAATTCAATTGATTTTCTTTTTGCTCTTTATGAGATAAACCTTAGTTTTCCACTTTATATTTGATGAACATGACAATAGACCGATATTATTGCTCACATTTCTAAGATTCAAATAATTAATTCATGTTTTATTATGGGAATATTACCAGACTATGAAGTTATAAGTATTTCTTTTATTCAAAATTACAAAAATGTGCAAAACGTCTGAGCAATCAGCAGTGTGAATAGGATACCAATTTACGTTTATGCATAAAAGAAAAATTGGAAAATGCTATGTATACGAGTGATCCGAGAGTTACCAACTAAAGCATTAAAAGGTTTGACGAAAACAATATCTTTGTAATATGTATATTAAAAGATACCTTCATATCAATTTCTCTTCCAGTGCGAACTTATTTCTCATAAAATCAAATGACACGAGTGCGCATCACTACATCCCAATTCTAAATTACAATATTCATGGTAAAAAAAGCGCACAGGAATCCCATCGCATCAAGAATTTGGATGCATAATGCTTAAAAATTTTCTATCCAAGCTATACTAAAACAGGATGCTTTACTTTCTTTCTACATGGAAGTTAATATGTTTTCTGATTTTTTTGCTGAAATTTTAGGAGACACAGCATAGGAAGGAAGGGCTGCGTGCGATACACCCCGTTTGAACCCTTGATTTGTTTTGTTTTTTGTAAGTTACAGCTCAATGCTTTTAAATGGCGAGCAAGAGCACAACATGCAATGAGCAATAATTTGGTGTGATAAAAACTTAGATGATACTTTTTTATTGGAACAGATACCGTTCTAATTTCTTGGGGCTCTTCATTCCCGTAACCTCGCCAAACCTTAGACTCATAATCCGTTGGAAAAGCTTTTATTGAACGCTCTGTCATTTTGTTTGCATTATAAGCGTTATAGGCAATTTTCCACGCTTCTTGCAAAGGTATATCCGTTTAAAGATTTCCGCTTGCGCTTAAAAAGAGAAAAGTATGGTGTATGGTGTGATTATCCATTCCCTTGATGTTGCACAAAAAGTATTTTTCTCCATCTTTTACACCGCTGAAGGAAATGATGAGAAGAAACGGAAACGGGAACAAGTGAGTTGGTAATAGGTATTCTGCAATGTTCGAAGAAGTATTTGTCAAGAAGCTCTAATTCAACCCGTCTGAAATTGTTTGAGTTAATAATTGCATATTGCTACTTATTATATAGGTTAAAAGAGAAGTTACTTTCACCTTTTCCCCTGCATTCCTAGTTTGAACTGTGCTCACTTGTAAAATTCGCGCTACATCAAATTGTTATCAGATAAAATTGTAATTCATTTAAACAATAAGATGCGTTAAATCGATTTAGCATATTCTTTAAAAGTTTATGTGGCGTGTAAATTTTATGGACTGTTTGGTTGCCACAAGCGCAATTTTTTCTACTAATCGGGTCTTGCTGCCCTGGAAGCTGCTCCGCCAATTTTTTCGCTGCAGTTCTACGCAAAAAAATTAAAAATAATTTTTGTGAAATTTTTATGCTTTATGAGTCTAGATAAGACAGATGATGACTTTCGTAAGTAAAATTTCGTTGAAAATGAATTTTAGCAATAGAAAGAGCAAATTCCTCAGCTTCTTTTTGCTCTCTTAAAGCTATTTAGTTCTTTCCTTTTGCGTCGTTGTATCTATGAGAAACGCGTACTATTGATCGCTTGACATGAGCACAAGAATAAGTTTTTATTCATTTTTTATATATTCATTGTATATTTAAATACAAGCTTGCATTAAATTTATAGTTTCTTTTACAAACTTCTTCCATTCATGGAATAGTGAGCAATCATTTTGTTCTTTATAACTGATGAATCTCGCTAATACAGATGCACACCTTTGCGCAATAAAATCATTTTTGCAAGAGGAATGTGCATTTGATTTGATTTTGCTGTATTTTCCCTCGCTGAATTGTGAGCGAGACTTTCTTCTTATCCTAATTTTAAAAAGAAATTATCCGTTTTTTTGTTTAATCGGATTGTTAGATGGTAATGAACCGGGTTATGGAGGAACACCTTTTTCAAGTACAGTGCCAAAAAAGTACCGAAAAAGTTAATTCGTTTTCAACTTCTCGAAATGAGATTCACACAACCAAATTTAATGACCAGTAATACAATTTCTAAGCTTGTTGTTAGTATAAACTTGGGGTGTGCGGTGCGCAAAGAAATTTATTTGTGTCCATCTTTGAGTGAATTATATATTTTCTTTTCATTACGTGCATCATCTAACAACAAATGATCTTTTTTATTAAATTCATTTGGTTTTAGTTTATAAAAGTTTATGCTAAATTGAGAAGAGATACATTCTAAATTTAATTTTTCTGCAACAGATAAAGAATGCCATGCTTCTTTCTCCAGAATTGTCAGAGAAGCCATATTTGTTTTAAAAAACATAACTTATTTGCTTATTTTAGAACCTGCAATGTGGTACATTACTCGTATGTTTCGGTGTTGGTTATACTTTTACACTTCTAAAATTTTTTAAACGTAGAGAAAAAGGAATATTTTTGCGCTTAATATAAAGTATAAAAGTGAAGTTTATAGGATTGTTTCTTTTATTCTCTTGATTTTTTTTTAATTCAAAATTTGTGACAAAGAATTCATACGCTTTTGCTTGCTCTACAGAGATGGTATCTTGCATTTTCAAATCCCTTCCTATTTTTCGAGAGATAAATTTATTATTTGGAAACATATGGAACAGTACGATGTTAATATAGGAAATAATTTAAACCAAAAAGAATTATCTTAATACTGCATTTGCCACAATTCGCATTCTTTTTTGTCTTTAAATTTCTCTAGGTACTAGGGAAATTGGACAAGTCTTTGTATAATTTCAGAGAAACATGCAGCTGAAACGTTTTACATTCTTCGCTATATTATCATTTTTTGGTGTGTGTATTTTTTATGATTGCTATAAAGAGAGCAATTTCTATTTCAAATATTGTTAACAAAAATTTTTTTGGCCTCTGTGGGCCATTCATTTTCAATTGCCAACCTGTTTGCAATATAATCTTTCTCTGGAGTGTCGTTCATCATTTAGTTGTAGAAATAGAAAAAATGAGATGCGTGCTGCTTAAATTCTTATTGGTATTGACGGCGTATGAATTTTTTTTTAATTTTTTTATAGCAAGAGAAACTATTTTTTTATCAGTTTCTACAAAACGCTACTTATTTTTTTTATTGTGCTAAGTACATATTCGCTTAAAATGTGTTGTATTTCTCCTTGAAAGATAAAATTAATCATATTTCAAAAGCAGGATGTAGGTAAAATTGGATGGCAGATGATTACTTGCAAATTAAATACATATATTTTTCGTGCACTATCTCCACAATAGGATTGCCTATGTTTTGATTTGTGAGCCTCTAGAAAATTTTCATTTGGTGAGTTTTTAAGAGTATTTCAATAGTTTTGGAACAAACATTTCTGTAGAACTACATCCTCACTAAATTTGCACTATATACAATGGATATGAAAGTGAATTTTAATGCATGTCTCTATAGTTTTTTATACATAAAAATCGTAGATTCTGCGCCGAGTATACTACGAACAAAGTAGTTTATTTAAAGCCTAGAATAATTTTTAACGCTGCATCTCTAAAATATTTGCAATTATTTTTACTAGAATACACCCAATTACAATAATCTTATTTATTTATTCAAAAATCATAATATTAGCTCCGACAAATAAAATGTTTATTCTACTCCATCTTTTTCATTTTATAGGGCTCGAGTTTCTTAACTTTATTTATTGGAATTTTATGGGAATCCCTAGAGCAGAAGCAGATTGCAATTACCCTCTCTGATTATGTATGTACAATGAAAATAGAAAAAATCAACGATTTCTTGGAAACCTATTTTTGTATTAAATTACTGAGCAATATACGTCGTCATAGTTTTGTTAATAAAGCTATAAACTGTATTTTTTGTTTTAGTATATTATTTCTTGTCTGAAAAACGTGTCAATTTGCAATGTAGAGGATGTTCTGAGGAAGTGTATGTACATTTTTGTGTGATTGCGTGCAAAGAATTTCTTTAAAGTACCCTTCTTATTCTTAAACAAAATTATTTTGATGTAATATGGAAACTTGTAAGAATTATTTCGAGTTCCTGTATTTTTACATTCATGTGCCATCGTTTCCTTGCTTATTCTAGTATATCAGATTTCCTGAAGATATTCTTGGCATTCTTCACCATCTTTTACCAGGTGAAGTAAGATTTTATGGAAAATGATTGTGTATTTGTAAAACCTTAATTTAGTTTTTGCATGATCTCTGACGTGAATTGAAGTACTGTTACAATGTTTTCTTATACAATGTAAATGTTTTTTCTAGTAGGAATGTTCATCTGTATAAAATTTTACGATGACTTTCGAAGGGTCGAGATAGATTAGTTTATTCCAAGTGATAAGTATTTGTACTTTGACAAAGTTTAAAATAACTTCCAACTTGTTCTGCTTTTCTCTCCAGGTGGACAACTTTTGTTTCTAAATCTAAGTCAGGCCAAGCATTTAAAAAAAAACATTTTAAAATTTTTGATAGAAAGTATCGCAGAGTAAACTCGTAGAAAAGTTGAAAATGCAAATTTCCCTGCCAGCACAGGATTGAATGCAAAATAAATATCTCAATTGTAGCTTCAGAGGGAAACTCATTTTCGAGAGTGATAAATTTCTCGTCGCTATGCAGAATGTTCTTTCCTAATTTTTCCCTATATTCAATTTAAGAATGGGAGAACACTCTTTTTCATTTAAAGAGTTTTATAAATACTAATACAAAGTTTGACCCTGCCACCACAAATATGAACAAAATGCGTAAATATGAAAACATTTTATATCGTGCCTTTTCAAATCAATGGAAAAAGTTGAAAAGCATATATATATATATGTAGAAATACCAGCTCTAGCCTCCGAATGCAATTGTAGCTGCATTACATTTATAAATAATGTTGCTGATATATTTTCCTTGCCTATGCAGTACAGACTAAGCAAATTTACGAAATGTCTTGCCATAATAAAATTAAAAAATTGTGTAAAATAAACACCTACTGTACGCCCGTGCGTTTTGCTTCCTTTCACACTATAAAAAGTTTTCCTGTTGGCTCAAACATGCATGTTGCATCGTTAAGGGTAATGAATCACGAAGAATACTTTTAAAAATTGGATACGGATTGTTTTGGAGCTCTTCTTTTGCAGATAACATTTTACTGGGTGAATAAAAAAATCCAATTTCACGTAGTGAACTGCTATATTTATGATTCAAAGAAAATGTACATAGCAGTAGAGATGTAATTTCATAAAACTGCTAATCAAATGCCTCTACATAACATTGTAAAGGTTATAGAGCAACAGTATGCAGTTACTTATAAAAGTAATGCGAATCCGGTAAAGATGGATTTTCCCATTCATCCCATCGCCCAAGGAAACGTGGCCTTGGAGGCGGTTTTGTTGGGGGATTTACCAATGGTTTGGGAAAAACAGGAGTTGCTTTTGTACGCAAAAAACACAAGTGTCGATTTTCCTCCATTGATCGAGTATGCTCGGTTCGATAACGCCATAAATCTTCCGGTAAAAGTTCCTCCCGCTGTTCAGGCAAAATGTTGACATACTTAACTTTAGTAAAAGGGTTGAAGCTGAATTTGACACGGCCATCGCATGTTGCTGCAAGAGAAGTATTTTTTAGAACTTTCACATTTTCACCTGGATATATTTTAAAATGACGCAATCGAGTTACGGCAGGATTAAATGCAATATTTTTACGCTGCTTTACCAATAATTGGTTGCGCTGTACATACTCAGCTGATAATCTTTTCACACCTATGTGAGCTTTGACGGATTGATGGCTAGGGGAAGCCCTAGCTGATCTTTTATAAGCTTGCACTTTGGTCATTTTGAAGCGTTTTTGGAGGTCTATGCTAGAAAACGTGATAGAAGAGGCAGATTTAGGGGATAAAGTAATAAAATGGCAGGGAAATGTAGGAGGTAAAATGAAACTTCCATGTGAAGGCAGATATCGACCGACATTTTTGCAAGTAGTAACACTAGAAATTCTCCGAATAGCAGGAGTAAGATTGGATTCAACACGTTGTATATTTGAGGAAGAGCGAAAAAGATTGAATGATTTATCATTCAGTAGAGGTTCTTCTGCGCAATAATGCACTGGGCAATAAAAGGCCATATTGTGAGCTTTCAAAATGGGAACTCTATCATTTTTGATGTTAAAGAAGCCAGGAGTGGCATTTCTATTGGTAATGGACTCGTGAGGAAAAAATAATTTTCCCTGTGAGTAATTGGAAAAATAGGTTGACAGCAGAGTGATGGGACAAAATTTGAAATGCTGATGTAACGCTGGAGCAGCTCGAATCGAGGCACTACAGTTCATCAAGCAAAGTTGCTTGTTACAAAAGCGCAACCTTTCAAGCATTTCCATGTTTGTATGAAATTAACACATACTCTCACGCAAGGGAGAGGCATAGTCTTCGTAGTTGTACATGAAACAAATTGATGCAAAGTATTACTTTTAGAACAAAGCATAAGAATGCGATGACAATGAGAGACACATTTAAAAGGTTATCCTACGTGATCGCTTTTGCAAATAAAATTGCCTTTTTAAAGCGTAAGTTCAAAACGAGGGGTGGTACGGTGAAAAAATATATGCTACTCATACATTGCAATCAATTCAGAGGGGGCAAACCGCAAAAATTGCAAGTGCATGATACTTCGATTAGACCAAGTCTTCAAAACTTTATTCTATACTTGGCAGGACAAACTCAGTTTAATAGATGATACGATCTAGCTCAAAGTTAAGGATCACGTTGTGTGTGGAAAATTCGTTTCTGCGTGCATATTTCGATTTACTTTCAAGCTTTCACAATAATATATTCACAAATAGCGACTAACTGACAAATTCCTTTTTTGCCTCTGGTTCACAGTAAAGTATTACATATTCAGAATCATTGTTGAGTTTACTCCTTCGCTTTAAATAAATGCTATGCGGATATCTGCGCTCTCAGCTGAACTTCATGTTTAAAATTTTTTCGTCACATCACCTGCAATGCAGACTATATCGTAACAAATTCACAATTTGCATTTTTTTGTTGTAAAAACTGTCGTCTATTGCGGACGCCCTACAGAGCTAAAGCAAAACCTATTTTCATTAGAATCTTAAGTGAGGTATTCGTTGTTGAATAATCAAAAATGCTGAAGAAGCAACAAAATTACGTGGACCTTAACGATTGAAATAAGTTTGTACCTTAAATGGTTCGTCATCAAAATATTCCGCTGCCATTGCATCGTCAGTGTATAAAAATATAACATTGAAAAGGCAGAAACGTTACAGTGACTCAATGAATCCACAAAAAACAATCATGGACGAACATGCTCTCTTAGTTAATCTTTTGCATCTGTCGTTCTAATTTGTAATGGAAGCATCGGCTACACAGGAACGTCAAGCTCAAAATCTATCGAGAGCTGTGCAAACGGTTATAATTTGAAACAAAATGCTAAAACAGCAATCAATCTGCTGAAATATTATAATGCTACGGCATGGACAATACTGTTAGTTACTTCCACGATAAAAAAAGCTTTTTCAGTAATTTTTTAAAATGTTGTCTCTGCGTTAAAGGCAATAAAGCATTTGGTGCAAACTTTATTCATGAACTTACTTCCCTCGAGTAAGGCATAGTACGTAGGCAGTTAATCTACTAAAAGCAAAATTATTTATTCTCAAAATAGCTGCTTCGGCTACATATGTAACTAGGAATTATTCCAGTCGTCAATCAATTCTGATGGCTACTTCAAAACACGCAACGGCTGCAGTTTAAAGCTGCAAAATAGATGACTTGATTGCTACATAATGTATGTGTACAAAAAGATCATCTTTTACAAATGTTACGCGTAAATGCAGATCCGCAAATTTAAAGATTGTTTCGCAAGCCCATAGCTAGATATTTTTAAAAAGATCGTACCCTAAGCATAAGCCGGGAGGGGGCCTCAAAGTACATATAAAAATTTTTTTCTATGAAGCTTATGTTAATTGGATCCACACATTCATCAGCATCGCTCAACTTCTTTGCGATCTTTCCATTAAAAAAAAATCATGTTTTGCTACCTTTGTCAACATGAGATTTGATACGAGATAAATATCATTTTAAAGAAATAAGTACCTATCTAGAGCATACGAAATATGCTAAAACTATTCTTCGGAATTATGCTAAGGCTGAATGCATGTAGGCAAGTGAAAAAAAACAATCATTTTCTATCTCTTTAAAAAAATTTATTTGAACAAAAACAAAACAGTCACACCACCCCTACAAGATTACAATCTCATGATTAAGTAAACAAATTCTATTCTTCTTATCACATAAGAGTAAAGCTTCAATAGTCTCCATTCCTACCACACTCCATTTAGCGCATCCATACTACGCCCACAAAAATATTGATCAACTCGCGAGTACACAAATATTATGTCTCCAATTGCTCTAAATTAATTCTTAAATAAAATACGTATGCTCAAAATTAAATTTTTACAGTGTTGTAACACTATACTTTCGGAATTCTTTACAATTTGGGCATTACTCATCCCAAATAATTCTTTTTCAGTGAGTGGGACCTTCAAATTAAAAAAACAAATTAAAATCAAAACTAACCATAAAGTATTCTGAAAAACTAAATTACTGATCTCAACATAATTTATTTTGGGAATGCACTCAAAGTGTTGATTTTCGGTGTGTTAAAAAGTCGTAAGATCCTAATTAAATTTGCGCGATAGAACTATTTTACTATCCATTCTTTCTGTTCAAAACTCGAAGTAAAAGCGCGACCAAGCCACGAGAGTATGCACAATTAATAATTTCATTTCCAGTCTGTTCTGAAAGAGATTGAAGCATCTGAAGTGCTCTATGAGCATAGAGCAAAACCAAAAGGAGGGCTCTCTGCAAAGCCACGCCATCGTGAATACATTGCAATGCCTGTAAAACAAGATTAGCCTAGCCAAGATAAATTCAGATTTTCTTCATATTTGATAACATGAAAGCCCTTACAATATAATAGCACAGCAAGAAAAATCGTGACAGCGCCATAAAATGTTACAAATATCGTGCATTCTTGTCTTACAAAAAAAAAGGAGTCCACTATCACTAAAGAAACTAATATAATCTTATATACTCCCGGTTGTAAAAATAAAAATAATCACAAACGAAAAAACTGAAATAATTATAACACACACTACCACGCAAATGTAAATAAATCCAATTCTAAGAGGAAACACAAAAAGTTACATTTACAAATTTCGGCAGCACAAAAATATCGTGTACCTTTCTACTTTGTGTGTGCAGCTTATAATAAAATCTTACTATTTCAAGATCACCCTCCCCACTGAATTTTCGAGCAATAAGAGGGGTCAAGATCTCAGAATGCTCCAGCACGGAGAGAAGCACGGGTGAAGTTACAACTCCCTAAAATGCAAGAAAATAAGTAACTGTAAAGCTATAAAAAAATTGTGAATCGCATAAGCAGTCGTGTTATCAAGTAAATCACACAAATACAGTGTATCACAAACATAACAACTTTCATCGTCATGATGCATACAAGAAATGAAATATGTTATTGTGAGAATCGAAGCATTTTCCAATTTTGAAACAGAATGACAGAGAAGTGGCACGCAACAGAAGTATTTCATTCATAAACGGTTCTGATAGTCTCAGTTTCACTGAATTTTAAAGATAACAAGAGAAAAGCGAAAATACTCTTGAAATCGGTCATATCAGCATAAAATAGAAAATTTTCCAAAAAAAAAGACGACCCAAAAATATTTAAAAGATTCAGAACAATAGCAGATAACCAAACTACCGTCAACTATGGATGAAAAATACAGGAAAATTCAAACACATGTAGAAATTTTATATCCTTTGTCAATTATTTTTAAACTTTGCAACAAATGAACGGGTAACACACGGTGACGTGAAATAAACTCCACGGATTGAGAACTAATTTTCCATTTTAATAGGGCTATAAAACTACAAGGAAACAAGAAGCACTTGCATTTCTACCGATCGAATGTCATTTAGTGCAGGTTTTCCCAAGGCATCAGAAGAGACTGTAAAATCCAATACATCATCATACAATTGGAAAGCCATCCCTATAATTCCACCCATTTTAAACGCAAACTCCTTCAAATGGTCAGGAAAACCACCTGAAAACAGAATAAAGTAGTATCGCTGCGTTTTTAAAACTAAGAAATCACATAAAACAAAACTGGTCATGGCATAGAACTTCAAACTATATGTTTTTTCAGTAGAATTATGTGTCCTCTTATACATATTCATGAGAAACACATCTATATATCTCTTCCATCCTGGAATTCTCTACTATAAAAAATGAATTTTTTAAAAAATATAAAACACACCTACAGCACCACGGTAAGTGCAGTTTGTTCTCGTATATTTAAAAAGTGAGTAATTATATTTGTTTTAAACTATATTCCGAGCGAAAACCAAAAATAAAAATCCTAATACCATTAAAATTATCTGTATCATGTGGCTACTGATAGAATAGTTTCATTCCTACCTAAGAGAGCACCACAGGCACATGTTTCTCCCATAAGCGCAGCTGTCTTATAGTAAGTTTTAGTAAGATACATCTTGAACGCTTCATCTGAAAAAATCAAATAAAAAATAAGTAATCCATAGAACATGAATCCCAACGAAGAGAAGAAAAGAATAGGAGAAAACGATATCTAGCATCTCTGACATTGTAGCCGTATAAAAAGTTTATACAAGCCTTATTTAATCCAGGCATTGTTGTATAAATGAATTAAACTATAGAATTAGGGTAAAACAAACGGATTTAAATAACTCTAAAAAAACAGTCAAAGAAAAAAAAATTTAAGAAATGATGTAACCTCTTTACTGTCCAAAGATACGTATGTATGCTTTTTTTTAGTTTTAAACCCACCTATGCTCCCATGCGATCCATAACTTTGAATTAATTCACCCTGAAATAAAAAAATGTAAAGGCCAATAGGACAGAGCTATGAAAGAATAAAAGTAGTACAACGTTCACATTCCAATGCTCAATCTCAATAAATATACAAATAGTTAATGAAAACCAACCTTTGCTAAGCTTTCAACTATAGTGGCTGTGCGCTCACACACTTCTGGTATACCAAACGAGGCGGATATTCGGCAACTAATACGATAAAACAAAAAACTTTAAATATAAAGGAAGAGATAAATACAGCATTGAAAAGAAGACAAAAGGAAACTAGAACATTTTTAGAGCCCATGTAAACCTACAATTATAAATTTTATTTAAAAAAGTAAAAAAACAAACTATACGTACGCTCTAGCTAAAAGGAAATCGCCTCCTAATATAGCCTTCTTATTATCAAATACTTTATTGGCTGTTGTAACCCCGCGACGGACGCTCGCCTCATCCAAAACGTCATCATGCATCATGCTAGCATAGAAGAATACAAATAACAGCCACACATATAGAAAATCGTTAAGCGTTTTGTACTTATATCCACTTCTTTTCATCCTCTAGTAAAGTTCTATTAAGCCTCCAATTGGTAGAGCCACTATAAAAACTTTACAAAGCAAAACGTTCCCCTATTACGAAATGGGGGATGTCATGACGTAGAGGAAGTAAAAATGAATACAAAATCGTATGTAAATAAACTACCGAATTCAAAGAGAAAAAGTGGACAAAATCAAAAGTAATGCATTTCATTCAAAAAAAAAATTTACAAACCTAGCTGTGTGAATCATTTCTGCTACTTCAATCATCTTGTGTTGATAAAAATCACCATGTAATACCTAAAAAAGAATTTTTAATGAAAATGGTTTATAATCTTGCATTTATAATAAAAGAAGATATAAGAATGGGGGACACAAGAATAGCAAAAGTTCCTGTCTTCAAAACAATATTCATAAGAAACGATAAGACTAATATACATACAGTAAATTTTAATAAGAAAAAATAATCTGCAGATTCACACTTAATGAGAGCCAGCACACACACATAATAAAAGCAATTTTTTAGATTAAATTCATTTTTTAAAAAATAAATTTCCTTCATACACCTACAGTGGTACATCCATATCCTAGCCACAAAGAAGATCTCAATTACATCTACAATTCCATCCCACATTTTTTTCACCCCTTACGAATCACTTGTAAATTAACTATAAAAAAAAAAACACTGTATTTACTTCAGCATACGTTCAATGAAATTCCAATTTAAAAAGCTTGGAAATTCCTCTCTTTTCGGTGGTTATGAATATTTTAATAATGTGTAGGGCTTAAATAGAATCCAAAACTTTCCAGATGCATAGACGTAGTGAGAAAACAACTCTTCTTCCTTTTAGTAAATAAATGTAAAATTCCCCTATTTCAATGGAAATGAATATAAAATTCTCCCTATTAAAAAAAAAGCACTACCTATACCAAAGCAAATGCAACCATCAGTAAAATAAATCACATCTTTGTTGGATAGAAATCTCTCCCATACGGTTGAAAGCGCTTCCTCCCTAACAATTTTTATAATACAAACCATGAAAGCATAGCTGACTTGCCCACCTGATTAGACGAAAAATGCGTGGTGAGAATTTTATTTATAAGATAGGCTAGAATTGGACGGAAACGTTTTCCAGGAATCGTCAACAAATACTGTGAAACATTAGAGACTTCGGGATAAGTAGAGCTAACAGCATTCAGTAAATCTATATTAATAGATTTCAACTCCTCGGCAGCTAGATCAAAGGGATTGACATTGCGTGCAAAATTCTGAATCAAACGATACAAATAACCTAGGCATTTTATTACGGAAAAAACTAAGATATTTTGAAATAATACTGTGCCTTATTCATGTATAGAATGCCTCCTCTCTACAAAATGTGAAATCTCGTAATATACAAAATTTTCAGGAAATCAAGCCCCATTCCAAGCGAAAAGGAAATAAATTGTAATTTTTGATTAATAAAAAATGCTTATAGCAGCACTACGTAACTCCAGTTTAATGGATAGATTAAAACAATTAAAAAACATAGTCCATTTGTTTAAATGGGAAAATGTCGTACGTCGAAAAAATTCTGTATCATGTTTTGAGTCTTCTCTATAATGGTACTCTGCACACGATTAGAACTCGCTTAGAGGCATTTGCATTGATGTATTTATCTTTTATTAATGCTGCTTTAAAACACCTTAAGGGAGACTCATGCGATATGAAGTTCTAAATAAAGTCAACGTCGTAAGATGCAATGATTTTTATACATGGAAAGTCTCTCCATAACAGGAAATAAGACAATTACGAAATCATAAATTTAGTAAAGTAGCATTGTGAGTATTCATGTAAGAAATCGTACCTGTAATTCCGCTTGGATGCTTTGAATTTGAAAATTTATGTCTTCTCTATTAGCTGAACTCTTAAGGATATGAATACCCGCATATACATCATTATGTAATTCTTCACTAAAAAGGAATTGTTTTTTCAGACTGAAAACACCCAAGAAAATGAATAAATGGTTCCATTTGTAAGATGTTCATACAAGCAAGGACGCATTTAAAAAATCACTCACATCGAACGTTTAAATTGCATGCACTTCCTACTCAAGAAAATATTAAGCTATGCATATACCCAAAAATAGGATATAAGTGGAAACATATGTATTGTATTAAAAGAGAGTGCAGGTCGAATAAAGTTGAGAAAATAAAAAACTAAGACATGACTCGCCTTCCTTTCGCTGCTTTTAAACGGTACATCATGCAGTAGGAAATTTTGCCTCTAACACAAAACTTAACACAAAATTCTAGTCCTTTTTTCATTTTCTTCCAAGGAATCAGAGCAATATGTTTACAGAAAAATAAAGGAAATTTGCGATAAAAATTAAAAATTTTAATATGATTTCAGTTCTCATTCCCATAGAGTCGTGTATTAAATCTTATTTGACATCTACTAAAGAAAGGCAGACGCTACCAATTCGATGCTTCAAATATTCCCACAAGTCTCACCATCAGTAAATTTCTTATTCGCTAGTCATGCATTTCAGAGATATAGGATAGCTATTATTAACAAAACTTGCAAAATAATATTACGTGTTGTGCAAACCTATCTTTGAGAGTTCGAATACATTGATTTTTCCAAGTTTCTCCAAGCTTACGAATAGACAGTGTTCTCACAGATGTTGCAGGAACCGTGGCTGTATGCACAGCCTGAGAGGCATGTAAGGTCTTGGATATACTTTTCGAATAGGCATGAATGCGAGGAGAGTCAGAAGGTTGTAGTTCTTCAGTGGAAGACAGCTCTTGTGAAGGTAAAGTGGTGGACGAAGATTTGTTATTTCTGTGAGGGAAAAGTGCTAGCGCAGCTGCAAAAGAACTTCCACTAATGGAATTAGAAGCATATTGTAGGCACATTTGCCTTTTATTGTTGGTACTAGGTTGGCTTAACGGGCTAAAATGGTATCTTCCAGGATGTCCGCCTCCAGAAAAGAAATATGAGCGTTGTGTAGCTTGCAAGGAAGCAAAACCTCCATGCTGTCCACAAATTGAATTGCTCAAAGTGGAACTTTCTCTTAAAGGAAGAGTAGGTAAAAGGGCCAAATCTCCATGTCTCAACGGCAGTAGTATTCGAGTCGACAAGGGTGCGAGTGATATAGAAATGAATTCCCTCATTGAATTAAAAAACAACTCTTGACAAGCGAAGAAAACGCAAAATTTTTTAATGAAATTGTATGATTAGGGATAAAGGTAGAGGGTTTCCAAGGTATACTCAAAACAAAAGAAGGTAGAGCACCATCGGAAAAGTTCTTATAGAAACGAAAGTTCGTTGTGCCCTAGGAATAACTGATAAACACGACATCCTAGTAGAAATGATAAGTTTTGATGATAGTTCATAGTTAGAGTCTGCAAAGAATTCTCTGCATTTCTCCGTCAAGTGAAAACAATTATAAAAAAAAAGTCAACAGGAAGTATTAGTCGCTCTATTCGTCATGGTAGGCTAAATTTCATGAGACGAAGCGCCTACGTTTCCGAGCTAAGATTCTGTAAAATCAGAAAGCGTAGAAAAACGTCAACGTGTTGTGTCACTTCGTTCCAAATCTAATAAATAATGCCTTGTACCATAGTACATGGCAAATTCAAACCATACAATTGAAAGTTGTCCAACTACAAATATATTTAGGTAAACATAAAATCAACAGTTGCTTGTTTCCATTCGAACTACACTCCAGCAATCACTGAGGTAAAGAAGTGCGAAAGTTTTTTGTGCCACTTTGGGGAGAAATAAATTATACTAGCTTCTTTTTACTAATTTTCAAAGAAATATTGTTGAGATTTCTTTCCCATCATACTGAATATGATACTTAATAGATTTTACTTCAAGAAAATGAGATGATTCTCTTAAAATTTTATCAATCTTAGAGTTTAATGCGTCTTTACTCAATCATTTTGATACTTTTATAATACGATAAATTAAATGCAGAAATTGCATCGTTTAACTTCGCTAAGAAAATGCCATTTTTAATCCACACATTGGCAATATATCACTATTGGTAAGAGCTTTGTTTTTCCACCATTTTAACATACTACAAAATCCTAACTTCTTGATAACCAATGTTTTAAACCAAAAGCTGATATTATATTGCATTTTTTATACAAGAATTTCTATTTCATACGCTTCTGAATACAAACTGCGCTACTAGGCAGCCACAAACTTTTGTAATAAAAGTACAGAGAACAAGAAAACAAAGAAATGCGGCTGAATTGCCAACTATAAGAATAACAATTGCAAGTTCACAAACAACATGAAATATACTATTAAACGAAGTCTTCTTTTTCATATTGGTTAAAAAATAAGGTTTGCGATTCATAAATCCCGTAATTTTCCTTCGAAAAGAAATTAATTGCATTTTACTGGGCTTTCTTGTACACTTTCCCCGTGCACATAGAACTACCCCATTTGGAAAATTTTGATTGATAAACAATAACAGTGATATTTCTTATAATGTAGCAGGATCTCTGCTGTAATATAAGCGGTAGATACTATGAGTGGAATCAAAATCAATCTTTATTTTACGCCTCACGTAAATTACCGTACTTTAAATTCAAGAAGAGATTAACATGGTGGGGTTAACGTACATACATGCCAATTGACACGATGCCAACGATATATACCAATTACGATATCTGTCATGTTTACATCTCTTTTTCTAAACCTAGAAACTTGAATCAAAAATACGCCCTTACAACATAGAATGTGATTATTACGAACGCTTTCAAACAGCCATCGAAATACGGAGCAAGGTTACAATGTCATGATACTAAGTGTCTACAGGAGCAAAAATAATAGAGCAATTGGCAATTCACTCATTGATATCTTTTAGCAGTGGCAAATCCTCATAAATCAAATATTTTTCGAAAGATTACACGCAATACATAAATAACAGTTTAAAGTTTTCCAAAGTCGTATCAATGCATTGCACAGCAATGTAAAAGATGTATAAGCTCAGAAAAAATACTTCACTAAGACTATGCACTGAAGTGAACGGCTTTAAAAACATTTCAACAGAATTGGATGCTATCTAACAATAGAAAGGCATATATACTAAAGATACGAATAATAAAGCGGCGTTGTAGCAAAGCCCCATTAGAACCAAGTTAAATGAGTTTATACAAGCACTTATTCAACCTTTTTCCGAATAGTGCAGCTAGATGTAATCTTGCATCTTCCTCCAGTGGGTTGGCAGAGTATCACATTGCAGCTGAAAGCAAACATCATAGGTAGGGATATATATGAGCGCACAAAATATTAACACAATCCCATAAAGTGAACAAAGATAGGTAATCACAGAAAACAAATCAATGTAGCACATAAAAAATTCGTTTCAGCATAGAAAACAATAATAATACCAAAATATCAATAATAGATACTAAAAAAAAAGCGACATTTAATGCAAATGTATTAAGAACCATTGATCCAGCTAACCTTCCACAAGGAACAACAGTCTGAGCATGACTGAAGATTGTGGTAATTTGAAGGCATCCTGGGCATTTAACATCCAGAAAGTAACTATTAGGATTCTGGATCAGTCTTTTCAATTTATGCTTTTTCTTTTCATCACTAGGACGAACATTAAGCAGATCATATTCCATCATGAGATACGTCTATTACTTCTACAGTTTTTAATATTGCTCCGTAGGCAAGTCAGGCTAGAATATTATGAGGAGAATGCTTTTACAGAGCTACCAAGAAAAACTAGAAAACTTCGAAGCAACTGTTAGACATGAAAAGCGCAAAGTATGGAAAACAGTGACGATGAAATATATTTTTTATCAAATAACGAATTGCATGGCAGGAAACACGCTCATCACAACAAAAAGGGAAAAAGAAAAATATTGCGCATTATTCTTAATACCCAACAAACGGATCACATATACATAGCACAGTAAAGAACAGATTGTCACAATAAACCCCCACAAGGCAACTAGGACTGTTCTTCCAGTAAACTTCTACTTCAGCAAAAGAGACTGCAAAAAGCAAAAGTACTACACAAAAATAGCATCACTTCATAAAGCATACCCGTATTATATAGAGAATAATCAAAAGTTAAACCAATTCTTCAGCAGTAGGGATATCTTGTTTGTCCGTCCGCAGTATATTTTAACCGTTTCAGAAATCAGAATGTAAACGGGGAGAAAAGCAGTAGATGATCAAAATATATGCTAGCATTCCAAAAAATGCTTAGAAGAGAGATAAGAATATAATAAGAGTGCGGAGGAAAACAGAAAGAGAAGAGAATAATGGCAAACATGGCCGCTTTTTCGGTCAAGAACGCAATACTTTTACGAGGAGAAACGCCGAAACGCTCAGAAATGATACTTGCGAATCAAAGCAGAAGGGAGAAAGGGGGGAGCTGAAAGCACCCCAAATCAGATCTCGGGACATGACAGACTCCACTTACAAACCGAAAACCGAGAGTATAACACGATACGCTCAATGTGTGCGACGAAACTAAGAACTAAGTACTGCCATGGCGTGCAGCGGCTAACTTTACTGAGACCAACTATGAAGAAACCTAATCATCACTTCTAGTAGTTCTAACGGCAATCTTTCCATACCTTGCCGGCACGGCTCAACGTGAATACTACGGTCAAAATACTATAGGCAGAGTAAAGGTTGATGGATTTTCTGATGAGAAACAGCCTTAAAAGATTCAAATGCAACTCTTACAATGAATCGTTTTGAATTGAACACAGTCAAAGCTCTTCTGTACTTTTTAAGACTGTTGAGTTAAAATATTTCTAAAACCTATTACTTGGTGAAAGAACTAGTTTAGATTGCTCTTACAAGAAATTGTATCATTGATTTTCGTGATTTCTGTGAATTAGTAAAAACATTTCTTTACTACCCTTTGAATACAGTGTTGTTTATATTACATCAAACATATTCTGTTCTCCAAGCTTTTCATTACAATTTACCTGAATATTTCTCGCTTGTAAGTACTTGAAAATGCAAAATTACTGGCTTATTTAGAGACATATTGTCAATAGCTTAAAAGGGGAAATTACAACATTAAGCTCAATGTTTTCATCATGTTCTTTGATTCATGACATATGACTTTCATTTCTATGAGAACGCCATTAGTTAAGCAAAGACAGATAGAATTTCGCTGATTAGCCTTGTTTTTGTTGTCAATGCTTACATTTGTTTTCTCTGTAGATGGGAAGCGGCTACTCGGAAGACACTGTTACTTTTTCTCAAAGGCATGTAGGCTGAAATGTTATGTAAGTCAGTTAGTTCGTCTTTGTAGTCTGAATTTGAAAAGTTTCATTTTACAAAATATTTGTTAAGCGCAGAAGAGAATACCATACAAAATATATCTTCGTACTATGCCAACACCAATATAGCTGGTGTGGAACACATTAGGCCAGATGCTTATTTCGAGGACTATATTGACAGTACATGTATTGTATCTTCAGCAAGTAAAAAAAGTGCATTTTATAAATCTGGAGAAGCCAGGAACGTCCAGGTTTTGAAAATTGTGACGTGATTGGATGATTTGACTGCAGTTGCCTTTGCGCTACAATATCTTATCAAAAAGTGACGGATCGCTGACTTATCTTTAGTAGGAGAAATCATTAAGCACACGATAAGTACTATTAATGAAATATGTCTAGACAATAAATATTGAGAAAGGTCATAATCAGACATAATAAACTTGGCTTTTATGATGATTCTGTACCATTATTACAGCCCCTTGCATACTTGCAGAGCACTACTAAACTTATTGCCTCAAATAATGAAAAACGATAGAGAATAGATGTTCTCATCAAAAGTTGTGAGATTTAAAATTTTAAAAACGGTCTAATGTTTTCATTCCTAGTAAATTTAACCCTTTCTCAAGTATCTTTTCGGAAACTATGCAAAGTTTGGCTCGACTTGTAAATGCATGCGTCGTGACTTTGTTTTGCTGATCACGGCATATCACTGGGCATCGCTCATAAAAACGATTGAAAAGCCGACAAAGGACATAGAGGAAATCGCACAGCTTATGCATATGCTTCGATTCAACGACAGAGAGTAGAATAAAAGGAAATTTAACAATATGCTTGGCCAAGTGTAGCTCCTCTGTTGAATCAAAATTATCAAAAGTATCTGAAAAAATGAACAATAAGAAAATAGCTTGCTAATAGTGCTTTAGACTATTAAAAGAATTCTTAGCACAGATCAAATAGTCTTGAATTTCACTATAACGTTAGAATAAACAAGAAAATTTGATACAAACATTTATGACTACACATTGCATTTCAAAAAGCATAGCACATAACAGATTTAATTCAGTTTAGTTCGGTTGCTTTGAATGGACATACCAATCAACTGTATCATTGAGGTCTTTTGTTCAAAAGAAATTTGACGACGAATACCTGGTAAAAACAAAGATATAGGTGGCTAAATCAAGAAGTTCATGAGCAAATTATAGTAAGAGCATAAAATAAAAACAAGTAGCACGTTAAAAAAATTATAGATTTTAAAATCACGCAAGAACAATGAAAACAATTCTTTACCCATTTCTCACTCTGACATTAAGAATAGAATCTTGTTTAACCTAAAAATACTCTTATTCTCAAATCTCTAAAAATGGGCTTAAGTCATTTTGAAGCACAAGAAATTACACAAAAATGAATACAATTCGATTTACTACCTTTCATGCGTACTAACGCATACAGGATATAAACCACCGTATTTCCTGACAAATTGAATGCCTTTGCAAGCGAAAATTTGTAGTTCGTTTTTCTATTTATAGAAAGTTCAGAATACTTTACAGCGCCAATGCCTAAACAAAAAGCAAGCAATACATAAGATAAAAAGGAAAGTAAAAATTAAACAAACATCAACGCAGGGAGCTCAAAAATATGAAAAAAAAACATTGAAAAAGTCTTCTCTGGCTAAATGAGCTGCATAAACGATGACAGCATCTCGCTGTATGTACCCCTTAAATTTTGAGTTTTTGCTATGTTTGTAACATGAAGATCGTATACTCCGCACGTTGCAGATTGCGTTCACAGGGGAGTTTAAATTTTTCTATAAAATCATGAAATGTGAAGTATCATTCATGAAAACTAGTTTCCTACATCGTAATAAAAACCAATGTATTTCTACCTATTATTGCTGCAGTCTTTTCAAATTCTTCATCACTATGAATTAGACTGTCATTGCGTGCCCTTAACCATTGTTCTGTAAAAAACATACATGCATATTTTATTACACAAAGATCTCCAGTTATAGCATAGAACATCTCCTTTTAGTAAGACACACAGGAACAAAGAAAATACACCTGCAAAACGAATGGCATCTTCTAGTACAGTTTTCAAACGCATCGTATCGCCCATACGCGTAGAAATTTTCTTATTCGTTTCAGCAGCTCGCACCAAGCCAAACGAAATATGCTCTACTTCTGTAGTGTTTGAGATCAATTCCGCTGCTTTTCCAATTTCAAACACCTAAAATACAAAGTAGAGGCAAGAAATAACGAAAAATATAAAAAATTGCTGAATGCTTGCCTTCATTCTTTTCTTCCGTGAAGTAATATCCTTGCAAAAACTACACGTAAAAACATACCCTTTGAAAGTGCGTTGCTTGCGTACTGTCTACAACATAGAAAATTTTGTCGGCCTTGTCTATTTTCCACCTGAAAAGGCCAGGAATAAACATTCATGAACTTTACTGCAAATTCGTGCATATACTAAAATTTATAACTATGGGAGCGCCCCACATCTAAATAGCGATAAAATCATATATAACCAATGAACGAGGAGCTTCTTCAGCTAAATATTTATATCAAAAGCTTGAAGTTTATAAAAAGGTTTAGATATTCAAAAAAGCTTAGCAATGTCCTCGCATACGTATTAAAAAAATTGAGATAATAGAGAGAATGCAATTTTACATGCTGCGTTATATAATATCTCCAAATCTGTACAACATTTGGTGCTGTTGTGTGACAAAAATTTCTTGTAGCTAACCTTTGCCTCTACTCTAGTAAAATAAAATACTTCTCTTTTCAGTATATGAACATAAAGAAATTTCACCGATGATACAATGCTGCTAGATCTGTGGCTGCATATAGATAGGTCCCATCTTCACGTTGCAAGGCCAGCCAGTTTTTATGAGGGGTGACACCGTTAACCGTAGTATTCTCCTGCAGTATAAAAGATAAAATTGTAAATTTGCGCAGTTATATTACAGACTGCATTGACAGCAATCTCTATTGCATAGAGTGTGATAGAGCTTTCCTCTAAGATTACTAAAAGATTAAATGGGCCATCCAAAAAGTTTTATTCAATAAGATTACTAAAAGATTAAATGGGCCATCCAAAAAGTTTTATTCAATCTTGCTAGCAATGTTTTCATAAAGAAGAAAAAGAAATTTAAAAATACAGTTATATTTAAATAAGTGGGCGTAACTCATTGCTCCTTCTGTCGTATTAGTTTATTGAAAAGAAATTAAGCGATAGTAAATAAAAATGGTTTTAAAAACTACACACCCTAGAAAATATTTTGAGCAAATAACAGAAATTCTACATGCATGGCAGAAGAAAGGCAGAATGTTGCAAATGGAATTCTTAACCACACAAAAGAAATATAAACATAGAAATCCCCGCTTCGGCTTCAAATCTTTAATCTATAAATGCGTCTCATACTCAATGCAACACAAAAACAATCTCTGAATCCCTTCTTTAAAAATAAAAAAATGTACAAACTTGGAAAAATTAAAATCACACATTTACCGGAGTAACTAAAAGTGTAGCACAGCGTATACCCTCAACCGTGCGGAATAAATTCTTCAATTTCAACTTCATAAGAATACTTGGAAGTATTGCTGTATAGGAGGATTCTCCTTTCTCATGAAGATGAGATATATCCAACAGGGTGTAGACCTCTTGAATTTCCTAAGGGAAAATGTGTATCAAATGTATTTATCAAAAAACTTTGAATAAGAAGTATGAAACTCTTTGGACCTAAAAAACATCAGGTAATGATTTTTTACTACGAAATATTCAAAACAGTGCACTCAAAATATTCTATTGTAGCAAAAGTGTATGCATCTTTTTCCTCACCAACACTCTATTTATACATAGATTAGAAAACATTCTTAAGAAGTATTTTTTCACCGACTGAAAGCTTGCTGCAAAACTTTTGAGTATACTGCAACAAAATTTTGTAATTAGCCTTTTTTACTTGATATAAAACTCCAAACAATTTTATATTCAGGAAACTGAGCAGCATTACCGAAGTGCGTATAGACATTTATCAATAAATAACTCTTTGGTATAACCAAAAGAAAGGTAACCTACATATCAATCAACGATACAAGTGGTATTACTTTTGCTTTGAATTAAAAGAAACTGTGCACTCACTTTTCTGCTGAGCATACAGAGAGCTCTCCATAAAGAGAGAGAATTAGGTCTTGCAGCTTGTAAACAAAAAAGTTCTTGTTTGGCGGCTTTTCGAAAAGATGTATCTTCTTTATAACTATGATGAGCATCCTAAAAAAACAGAAAAACACCTCACAATGGAAAACAAGATGACACTGTTCATCTCAGCCAAGATGCACTCCCTCTTTTGATTTAAACATCCATAAAACATAAGCATAGCCATCCCAAAAAGCACCGATGCACCTTTTTAGAATTAAAAATCTAATATATAACAAAAATTTACTTGATAGAAGGCTTCCAAATCAACAAGAGATAACGCAAACACTTGAGATGCATCAGTTATTCCCTTTTCTCGCAACTTAGCCAAAAGCATCCCTAGCAGTGTACGTACAATTACACACATATCCATCCATTAAAAAAAAGCAAAAAGATATGATAATTCAGCAATATATGAATGGATACACATAGTCTATGGACAGACAGGGATAGTATTTTATTCTGCAAACATTTCAAGATTTGGAAGAAAGGCAACTAATGTATTTAAATTTTTTGATACATTTTTCCCTCTCAGTCTACCATTTAGAAAAAAGATATATTTAAAAAATGATTTCCTATGTATCTAAATTGTAAAATAAAAAACAAAAACAAAATATGCAGTAAGACATCAAAGTTATAGAAATATGCTAGTACTAGTAGATAGTGTGGCTGTACTTCAAAAAAATACAGTGAGATACGGTACTACATCCCTCCATAATAACACATAGTATGCAAAGAATTACATTTCACGAAGTATAAGTTTAAAACAAGCTATAAAAAAGAGATATTGATTTAAAATTATGCAGAGAGTATGTACACAAATATGTTTACCAAATGGTAAACCCCAATCGCCCACGTGGCTCACACGCGTAACATGGTGCCCAACATACTCTAAGATTCTGATAAAGAACCGAATGCAAAGAAAAAATGAAAGAAAATTTCTAAAACTGTTATAAACTTAATAGAACTAAAAAAGGGATTCTTTTTTTGTCAGGGTGATCCAATAGAAAAAACATTTTAAAAAACTCAGACATTCTGCTTAAAGAAGATTGAAAAAATTCAAAAAAAGGAAATAGCAGTAGAAGAAAATTTTTTTTTATTTCTCAATGTGATAACCTTTTCTTATGCAAGCCTTTCTTAAGAAATAAAATTTATCCCAAAAGTGAATATAGAAACTTTGTTTTGGTATAAAGGCTGGCCAGTACTGTTGTATGTAGCTTTTCACAACGAATAATCTAAGAGATCATTATAAACACTCCAGAGGAAACATACGTAAATTCACCTGCTTAAAGCATCTCCTATTAAAATAGAGCGTATATGCCCAACATGTAGCGGTTTTGCTATATTGGGGCTTGAAAAATCCACGACAATACGTTGGAATTCTTGATTCTACATTCGATATATATGCAAAAACTTATACAGTAGCCAATGAATCAGATGCTCTATTAATCCAAGCTTTATATATATTAAATAATCGTATAAACGACTTTTTAATATGAATTTATTAATGTATGTATTAATCATCTTCCGAATGGTACATTAATAGATTCACTGCAATGTGCAAAAATAACTAAAAACACTTTCAAACTAGAGAGTGTCCGTCGCAGGCCCACTAGTCCCCTGGATGTACATGCTCCAAAAACAAATACAATGAAATACTCATATCAATAGTTACAAAAATAAAATAAATTAATATATATTCTGTAGATCATTACAAATATTTTAGAAATTCGTTAGCCCATCTTTACTGCAACGTTAAAAAAAATTCAATAAACCAATGCAATTAAAAAAAAAGGTATAGACTAATAAAACTATGGCAATCAACGAAAAAGTAAAAGAACTGTTTACTTACATTATAAAGACAAAATTGCTCAACTGAGACTAAAAGCAGACGTTGAATTTCTCGTGCAACAAAATTTGGACAAAGCCGAATATTTATGAATCTGAAATCCACAAAAATTCATGCTTCGTATTTTTCTTTAACTAAAATAAATTCAGTATATCAAAGAAAAAACATGTATATTTATCAAAACCTCATTTAGCACATAAGGGAAGAATACTTGTAATTAAAGAAATATGCATACCCATTTGGATGAGGCGTTACTTGTCCAAATTTTGCTAGTAGCTTATCCTTTACTAGAATATTAGTCAAACTGTAAGAAGAAATCAAATTTTTTCAAAATAGAATCTCAAAGCTGCTTAAAACTTTGTGTCGCACAATAAACCCTAAAAAAAATTTCGTATCTCAGTATGTGCAGGATATGTTAAAAAATCTATGCGCATAAAAAAAAAATGAACTAGAACGTAGTGAAACACCATAAGTAACATTTTAAAGCTGAGCTTGCATTACCTATGTCATCAAAATTTGCAATAAAGCTACATATTGGATTACAATTTAACTCAAAATACCAAAGGAAAAATAGTGTTATAAGCAGATTATACACCAGTAGCACTAAGAAAAAACTTGCATAAGCTATATTCCAGTGCTTAAATTAATTGCATCAAGACAGCGGTGTACCAAAAAAGAAAGTAAAGAGAAAAATCGTCAGAAACAGAATTAAATTCAAAAACTTACAAAAATCCAAACGCTAAAAACTACAAATAAAAAAATGTTTTCTCACCTCGTCCCATCACAACGCTACTTACCATCGAGCTACGCAATTAGGAGGCGCTCCTACTAATTCAGCCAATCTAAAAGGCACATTACTTTGAAAATCTCCGAAATGTAAGTGAGAGCACTCGTGAAGCTGCAGAATAAAACACTCAAATTTTGTTTTGCTACATGTATCCGCTTGAGCAAAGCGTTTATAACAGGATAAAAGCAAAAGAATGAAAAGCATTGAAAGCGCTATAGAGAGACTATGTTCCAGGTTTAGAATACTTTAAATTAAAGTGTTGAACTTTAAGCAATGTTCAAACAACGATAGATACTATAAAACTTTATTAAGGAGAAGAGCCTTTGGAAGAATATCAATTTTACCTCTGGATCAATATTTTTGTACGCGTCTCCATAGCACTGTACTGTAGCATTCCGAATCTAAAAGCAGAAACACTTACAATTCGTGAAAGGTTCTTATATTTAGTGCTATTGGCTAACAAAGGAAGGCAACATAAATCATAAAATCGAAAATAAGTGCCAGCTCTTGTATGTACAATATCTACTTTGCACCATTTCAGATAGATCACAAAGTGGGTTCCGAATGAAAGAGTTTGTACTGAAGGATTTTTCTGAAACACAGCAACGTTTGGTAGCTTGTCTATGCAAAAAAATAGCCAAGCTCGTTTCTTTGATCCCAGAAAGCCACTTGTGCGAGTAGATATTATGCGAAGTAAAAGCGGCACATAAAGACCGCTTATTCATCGCGGCATTATAGCAGTAGGGGAAGAGCAGGAAAAATATAATCGCCTTTTTGAAAACAAAGCCATAGATCGAGTGATAAAAGTTAAGAATATTACTAGGCGAGCGCATACTGCCACAAAAATAATACTGAATCCTGTCTTAGCCTTGACTGTGATGCGATGATGGCATCATCGCATCACAGTCAAGGCAGATCTTTAGCGCAAACTAAACGCACAAAAAATCCATACAGCCTTGAAGTTGTGTCGTATTCCTACGCTTGTCTATGCGGAGAACGATTCAAAACTACTTATTGAATAACAAAGTGACAAGTACTAGAGGTAAAAATGAAATGTGCGCTCATGTATAGTTTAATGAATACATGGTGCTACGCCAAAAGACCGTCAAACTTTGATTGCATTGACGAGAATTTGAACACATAACAACTTGGATGAAGTGGACTGACACAGAATTGAATGACTAGAATCTTACTTGGTAGTTCCAAAGTAATCAAATGTCCGGCACTAAATCTTGCTGTATCAAACTAAGAGCATCGCATAGCAAAATTTTCCTAAACGCCAAAAGTAGCACTGCTTCGTATGATGCAACTCATGAGCCACTCGGCGACGGAAACAGGAGCACCATATTAATGACTGCAAAAATGAACCAAATTTCCTCGTGAATACGGGTATCACGCCAAATTAAGTTATAAAAAAATGTGTTTTGAGCATTTCCGCAAATGAATTATAAAGTCGTCCAGGAAATACAGTGTATCACTAGTAGCTTTGTGTACTGTTCAATTACAAAAAAATGTAGTGGTGTGTCACCACTTAAACCCTCACGTATATGGAGTACAAATCGACGATTGGGAAAACTGCACAAAGGTTTGGTTTAGGTGAATAAATAGTATTGCTTGAAGTTTAGAAGAACTAGTAGAATCATTCTTTCGATTTCATTGTTTTAGTCACTTGCAAGTTTACTATTTGAAAGGTAGTGAATAAGCTTATTTTAAACTCTCTTTACATTTCTGCTATGCAGCTAGTAACTAACATAGGGGAAGCCTTTACTAATCTTATATATTGCTTTCTTAATTATTTGTTTCTTTTCTAAAATATCTTGCTTCGAATATTGTTTCGAAACGTATACGTAGATATTTGTTTGTGCAAACTTAAAAGAAATCTGCATTACGAGATTCTACTCTTGCCAATATTACGATTTACGTTGTGCTATAGCCGGAATTTAATGCGAATCCAGGAACCCTATTTCTCGAAAACAAACTTGAAACTAGAAAACCTAAGTGAAGTTTATTTATAGAAAGTTAGCGCTGAAATCAATTTATGAGAAAGTAAATATCTATAGAGTTCGTAATGAACTCCACCAACGTTCCTTTCTCGTGAAAGCCACCCGCAAATCACTAAACAGAATAAAACCTAACGTTTCACATAACGTAGCAGAAAAGAAACATAAAAGTAAAAACATGCATTCGAAATATTTAATCGTAGGTAAAAGAAAATAAATCAACTTAGAAAACATCAAATTGAAAAGTAGCAATAAAAATTCTAAGAAGAAACAATAAGAATAATAATAATCATCATTCGAGAAAGTAGCAAAGTTGTATCGTAAACATCCATTGTTGTTAACTTCTGTTAACATTAGCTGTCCGTGATTGATATCGCAATATATGCTTACCCTGATACGCTGTTTGCGCCCAATATTGTCTGGGCACATCAGGGCTCAAAACGAATTGTAAAGTTCTAATTATCTTCTCATACATTAATTTCAACATTAACTTTCTTTATATTAACTTAACTTCGGTTTGCTAGTTTGAGTTTGCTTTCGAGCAATAGGGTTTCTAGACCCGCGTTAACTTCTGGGCATAACAAGAACCAACTGTTATTGGATTATTTCTATGTTTTGGGTTTATTTTCTTTCATCACATGTACATCTTTACTTTACTTTTACTGTCAGGGCATTTTAGTAATCTCATGTTCTTTATAGCCCCGAGGCTTACATGTGATAAGTTTTTACTTTACAGCTGTTTCTCTCTTTCTCTTCTCACATCAAGTTAAGACTCAGTCGACAATATCTTCCTTAAGAAAAATATTGTCGACTGCTACTAATTCATATAAATTAGCTGGAAGTATGTGTGACTTATAATTATTACAATTTTAAGGTTGTAAGTTCATACAAAGAAAATAAAATAGAAGAATAAATCGAGCTGCAATTGCACTCAACAACGTAAAAGCCAGGTTAAGACAAATGTAAAAATTGTTGATACCTTAAACTAAAGTTAATTTATAACTTTCTAAGTTCTACCAATCCACCAGCGGAGGTGTGAAATTTTGTGGCCACGTAGGACGACACTCATACTCCTAGAAGAATTACGCTGAAGCTAACTAGAAGTAAATGAAGTTGTTTTACTGTGATGCGTAGCGTAGCGTCTTGTTTTTGATTTGAGAAGAGGGATGATCGGACAAGAAAGTTAAGTCTTACGTATCGTGAACTTATATACACTATCAAACAACAATGTGCAATGTACTTAATAGAATAATGCAGACTAGTAAACTTTTAACTACACAAGTAGAAAACTGACAATATTTTTTACTTCTAGTTGCAAATGATATGCCCGGACAATTTGGGCGTGAACTACATATCGGGGAAAGCATTACGGCGAGCAAGCGCAATTTATTTATTTTTAACAGCGATAACAAACGATGAACATGATCG